>JARYGA010060800.1:113681-147354 GCA_030545235.1 Helianthus tuberosus | reverse complement strand
AAAGAAAGCAAGATTGGTGGTCCAAGGATTCAGACAGATAGAGGGATTGGATTACGACGAAGTTTACGCCCCCGGTGCCCGACTTGAGGCCATCCGGATTTTCTTAGCATACGCATCCTACATGGGGTTCACTGTTTATCAGATGGACATCAAGACTCTGTTTTTGTATGGAGACGTGAAGGAGGAAATCTTTGTTGAGCAACCACCGGGTTTTATTCATCCAGATCATCCAGAATTTGCCTACAAGCTTGATAAGGCATTATATGGATTGCACCAAGCACCTAGAGCTTGGTATGCAACTCTGACTGAACATATTCTGGCTCATGGGTACACGCGTGGCACGATAGACCAGACTTTGTTTATCAAGAGAGTGGGTAAGGATCTGATCTTGGTTCAAATTTATGTCGATGATATTATCTTCGGATCGACAAGTGATGAGCTTTGCAAGGAATTTGAGAGGGTTATGAAAAAGAAGTTCGAGATGAGTGCACTAAGAGAAATGACATTATTCTTGGGTTTACAAGTCAAACATGATTCTCGAGGGATTCTTATTCATCAAGGGAAGTATGTGGACGATGTGCTGGCCAAATTCAAGTTCACAGACGCAAAACCGGCTGAAACTCCAATGGCAGAAAGACCTTTATTGATTGAAGATGCAGAAGGATCCCCTGTTGATCAACGCCTTTATAGGTCTATGATCAGGTCTTTGATGTATCTGACAGCGAGCCATCCAGACATCATGTTTGCTGTCTGCAACTGCGCGCGATATCAGGCTAATCCTAAAACCTCTCATCTTACTACTATTAACGGGTCTTTTGGTACCTTAAAGGCCGACCTTGGTTTGGTCTGTGGTATCTGAGGGATTCCAATTTTGACCTGTTTGCGTTTTCTGATAGTAATTTTGGAGGCACTAACAAAGACAGGAAATCCACATCAGCTGTGTCAATTTTTGAGTGACAGACTCATTTCTTGGCAATGCAAGATGTGACACCTGGGTCACTGCGACCATCAAACAAATACCAAACCAATGAAATATTGTATTTCATACTTGGTATTTGTACAAATATGTGTATCATTTGCACATATCAATTCTTGTTCGATTTCGGGTTCTAAATCGCTTTCTGGAAGGTTATACGCACACTGATGCGTAAATATAACCAGTTTAATGCAACGAACACTCTGGAATAGTGAAATAGGCTTCACATACCTTAAATAACCTTTACATAACTTACAAATAAGTTTTGAAGGCTTTGGTATGACAAAATCAAGTTTTATCGCTTACAGGGACTAAATTCGACAAACTGCGAAAGTATGCCGATTTGAAATGTAACAGACATTCCGGAACATGACCATAAGTTAAACATACCATAAACATCCTTTACATAGCTTAGAAATAGGCTTTGAGGGGTACGGTGTGCTAAAATAAACTTTTGGCTCATTCAGGGACTAAAAGCGTCAAAAAGTGCATAAGTTTTGCACTTTCGCGCATAACTTACGTTCTGAATACATCCGGACATCCAAAAATTTATGTAAGCACTAAAATATTTTATTTTAGTGTTTGGCATAAGAAAAATCCATTCGTCACGCAATTTGGATCGTTTTTCGCGCTTATGCGCATTCCGTCGTAATTAACCGAACATCGCAACCGTACGGCCAAACGAACTGACATCCGAGATGTTTTCAAGCATACTTCATGTTCCCTATGTCTTAACATCATTGCGGAGCTTGAAATTGGGTTTGGCGGGTGTTAGAAGTGCCGTTACGCAACGAAACAAGGTGCAGGGACCAAATCTGCCAATTCTGCATAGTTGTTGGCTTACGGACCGTAAGCCATGACCCTTACGGTCCGTAAGGGGTCCCCAGCACATCAGAAACTTCCAGCCAGCTATTTATAGCTGTTACCCACTCCCAATCTCAATTCCACATGTTGATCTCTGATGGTGGGGGGCCAATTTGGGTTCCATAACATTCCAACAAGTGTACGGGTGAGATCAAAGCACGGTATTCAAGAAACGATCCTAACGGTGGTCCAAATCCTATAAATACCCCTTTGATTCACAACTCAAAACCCACTAAATTTCTGAAAACTTCTCTAAGTTGAGGTGTAAGAACGCTTCATACCTGAGAAATATTTAGAAATCAAACCTTTCGGGAACCCTTTGTAAGTGTTCCTTCGTTCTTTTATTCTTTTAGCGTTAAAAGTCAAACTTTGTTTGACTTTCTGCGTTGACCAGTTTATGGTCAATGCGAAGTTCGTTTGAACTTCATAACGTGAGCGTCATCACGATGGTTATAGTCCCTAGAGACTATACCTACTGATTACCACGTTATCTAGGCTCAGTGACGAGTCGTAGTTTCGGCCAAAATGCGTATTCTTGCGTATTTTGTAACCAAACTACTCTTAGGTATCAAAACCATTTGTTTTGATACCAAACCTGTTTTCTAAACTTAGTTAAGCATGTTTTAACATGCTTAGCTCGTCACTTTTAGTTTTGTGCTTGTCTAGGGTCGTAAGGGTAAGCGATCTAATCAATCGCTTATGCTTTCGAACCCGACCCGTTTGGTCGATCATTAGGATCCGACCAAACACATTAGGTGACCATAGTTGTATAGAGAATAACCTTCCGAGGTTATACCTTATGGTCACATCGTTTGAGTAGTTGTATGATAGGTAGTATATATGCCTTAGGTAAATTACCAAAATGCCCTTTGAACGCCAAAATTCATTTTAAGCTTATGTAACATAACTTATGGTATCTAAACTGATTTGGTAACAATATTAGACATGTTAAGGCATATTTTACTTATCATAGGGCTAGTTAGGCGTTCCAAACGCGTTTTACGCGAACGACGCGTTAAAGTAGCATAAGCTACCTAAACGGGTCGTAATGGGTCGTAAGCACTTAGGTTAGGTTTCATTTTAGTATGTAGGCTTGGTTAAACCACATTACATGAGTTCCCATACTCATTTGGTTTACGAGCCCTCATTCTATCCAATCCTCCAATTATAGGTCTGGTATATTAACATAGTTACCTATATTATGTGCCGTTTGATATCCGTGATCTCTAGCATTGTTTGGTTGTTACTCAAGGACTACTAAGCAATCTCAAGTGAGTACATAGACCCCACTTTTACTGTTTTCCAAACATTTTGGGGTGAAACACATGTGCCTACTTGTTACTTTCGTGCCTTTCATGCTTTCATATCATATGCTTGTTATGTTCATTAGTACATTATAGTACATGATTTCATTACATTTTATGCTATGTATGTCCATTGTGTGCATACTTAGTACATCGTTTTACATTACATTTCATGCTATGTATGTCCATTGTGTGCTTACTTAGTACATCGTTTTACATTACATTTCATGCTATGTATGTCCATTGTGTGCATATTTAGTACATTGTTTTACATTACATTTCACGCTATGTATGTTCATTTGATTACATACTTAGTGCATTGTTTTCACATGCTTACATTTTTGGTATGACATTTGGTTTGTTCAAATGGGACAATATACATTCATTAACATTAGCTAAGCCGTTCGTTAGTAGGTAGTGGTACCATAGGAATTGACAACTCCCATTCCTGAACCCTAGGTTTGTTTGGGTGGAAGGAATGACCGGATTCGATAAACATAACACAGATATACCTTTAAATTCGTTTAGGGGTCTATCACCACAGTCACAAGGCTTGAATGTATGCATTTTCACAATACCGCATAGATGTTTATATCAGTATAGCATGCATTTGTTACACAAAACAAAACTTTGATTTAAACCATGTTTTACTTCAATACCTTGTTTTTGTGCATTTTACATATGGTTGAGTTGATATATTTCACTTACCATACATGATATTTTGGATATACATTTCATGATTTACATTAGACATAAACATTTTGACATTGATATACACAATTCATGATTTACAATAGACATAAACATTTTGACATTGATATACACAATTCATGATTTACAATAGACACAAACATTTTGACATTGATATACACAATTCATGATTTACATTAGACATAGACATTAGACATGGTTTTCAAATAAACATTTTGACATTTGATTATACATAAACATTTTACTTTGGTGGTTTGGTTTGAGTAAGTGATTTAAGTAACGAGGCGTGTGTAATATGATACAAGCATGGTGGATACGCCGCTGGTACTTCCTATATATAAGTGCTTGTATGGTATTACATATCGTAGCATTATTTGAATCATTTCAATTTAGACATATAACATTTTATACAAATAACATACTTTTCACAATACATTGTTTTACAAACAACTTATCTAATACAAACTCATGTTACTTGGTTATTTACTTAACCATGTATTATTCTTTTATACATATATATCATTCGGTTTATTTATCACTTTTCAAATGATTTACAAGACAAAGCAAATTACAAGGTTCATGACTAAACATTTTCTTAAACATAAGTCGTGAATTCTATTTTCACAAAACCTATGTATCTCACAGGCATTTTTATGCTGACGTACCTATTTTCACATGTGTTTCAGGATATGATGCATAGGATTTATCAAGATACACTTAGGCGGACTTGGGCCTTAGTGACAATAAAAGATGCAAGACTAGTTATTTATGTTATGATTCTTTGATTGTCAAGACATTGTAACTCTTTTAATAAATAAAACAATATTTCAATTTCCATGTGTTATGAAACAATGATTATGTTACAACACTCCCCGACGTTTCCGCCACGTTTTATCGTTTTACGTGGTCGGGGTGTGACACAAGAAACAGTAAACGGTGGCGTTTTCAATAGCTGAAGCAGAGTACGTTGTGGCTTCAGCGTGTTGCTCCCAAGTGATGTGGATGTAGCATCAATTGTAGGACTACGGTTTGACTAATCTTAACACTACCATTTACTGTGATAATGATGCTGCTATACAAATTGTGAAAAATCATGTCTTCCACTCAAAAACCAAGCATATTGATATTAAATTCATTTTATACGAGACTATTTTGACAGAGGTCTTATCAAACAGGAACAAATCGACATAGATGCAAATGCTACCGATTTGTTCACAAAACCTGTGAGCAGCTCGAAGTTTCAAGTGCTTGTGGATTCTCTGAAAATGATCCGCTATACTGACTGAGCATGTTTTTGTTTTTCGTAGGAAAATTTGTACATAAAGTTTTCTTCTTAGTTAGTTTTTATTTATGCACAAATTTAGGGGGAGAAATTTTGAAAAATACAAAAACATTAAAAATTTTGAAAAATACAAAAACATTGAAAAAGTTTGAAAAATACAAAAAAAAAAGGCATTGCATGATATGGGAAATGAGATGAATTTTCACATTGTGGTAAAGGGCTGACTCATGTAAGACCAGTATCAAAATAGTTTGATTCTAGTATGATGTGTTGGTCGGCTCTATCCTTAAGGCTCAAAACATTGACTGTTTCTATTCAGAACCTAAAATAGTTATTGACCCCAGGAAAGAAAGTCACTTGGAATTAGCTCACTTCTATTTGAATGCTTGTGTGATGTCCCGATACACACAGTTTTGGTCTGGTTCTGAAATCTTCTCTGAAAAAGTCATGTATCTCCTCTGTTTTGTGTGAGCAAAGACCTGCAGGTGCTAGGCAGAGTTTAGCTTCTGGTTTGCATAAGCAAAGACCTAGCTGAGCGTAGGGAAACTGCTTGCATAATAGAGTGTGCTACCTACAATTACAGGATTTGATTAGTATTTGTTTGGGTGTTCATTGTTAAGACATCAAAACATGATAAAATCAGTTACAGGAAGTTATATGGAAAAGGTCTAGGGAGATGAGTTTAGGTGGACAAATATACTGGCAATCGTCTAGATCATTCGGTAGTAGATCAGTGTTGATAAGTGAAGTCAAGCCCGAAACCTCGTGATTTGATCCCTGAGCAATTACGTTATTTCCTATTTTTATTTTTGTAAATAATTGTTTATATTATTTATTTTTGCGTTTTAGGTTTAGTTCTCGTAAAACATGCTCGGAAAGTTAAATGGGCTATTAAAATTTTATCTTGGTTTAAAGAAATTTTTGAAATTGTAAAAGAAATTAAATTAAATCTTTAAACTGATATAATATGTGGTCTCGACTGAACATTCAGCGGTCTCTGCCCAAATTACTTGGTCTCGGCCAAAATCCAGAAGCCCGGCCCATGTATGTTGGGGTATAAAGCTGGTCTCGAGTCGAAACCTCACATTTCACTTGAGACCTTCCACTGTTTACTCAAAAATTCTCTCTCCATTTTCCGACAAGATTCTTAAATTCTGACGAAGTCTTCCGGTTTCGACTCGTTATCATCATACATTTGAAGGTATTATGAACTTTATGAATGTCTTAGTTGAAGATTTGTAGATTGTTTGAAGGTCAGATGAAGAATCATATGAAGATTTGAAGAAATACATGAACCCTAATCATGATATTTAGTGGTCTTCACAGAAATCAAAGAGTGTTTTCGGGTTTTGATCCAAAAATTAAGTAGATAAAAGTTGTTTATGTGGTCTCGACTCGGGTTGCGACAAAGAACACATGAGGACTCGAGACTTGTGGTTGCAAGTCGCAACCTTGTTGATCTCGACTGAGGTCTCGACTCAAAACCTCATGGTCTCGACGGGGTCTCGACTCGAAACCACATGGTCTCGACTCGAAACCACATGGTCTCGACTCGAAACCTCATGGTCTCAAGTCAAAGTTACACTGTTTTGATTTGCAATCTGAGTTATGGATTTTTGACATGTGCTGATCTTTTGACTTGAAAAATTTGCATCTTTGTGAAATTTAAACCAAGTTAATATTGAATTTCTCAAACATAATTCTATAACATTTTTGGTTTGTGTAGGATATGGATTTGAAATTTATTTCGACGCAAAATCAAACATGCTATTTGGCACCACCTCCAGAGAAGCACAAGACGATGTATACGTCGTTGATCAAGGGTTTGAATAGCTGCAGAATTATGCACGCGATATGAGAAAATCCTGTTGTCTTTGAAAGTTTAGTTCAAGAGTTCTGGAAGACTGCAAGATTTGATGAACTAGAAGCTGAGGGTAAAAGAGCGATCGTTGCAGAGATTCAGAAGAAGGTCGTTACTGTGACCGAACAGATGATACGGGAGGTGCTGCAGCTTAATGACTAAGAAACTGACCCTATTGAGCTTCCAGCTGGAACCGTGGAAGCAATTCTGCCACGTTTAAGCTATGAAGGAAAGTATCCATCGTTGGTAAAGAAATTTGTGCATCCGTATTGGCGTTTGTTGGTGCATATGTTCATTTTATGCATTGCAGAAAACCGAGGGGGAGCAGATCAGTTGAATATCACACAATCTGCTGTGTTCATCTGTCTGATAACTAATCAGCCTTTCAACTATTCAAAATACATCATTGAAGGCATGAAGAGGAATGTGACAGGGGTTCGAAACGACAAGTTTCTTATGTATCCAAGTTTCTTGCAAATGGTGTTTAATGCTCGTTATCCAGAGTTAGAGAGATCTGGAAACACCTTGGAATTGAAGCCTATGGGTCCTTCTTATTTTGGTGCTTTCACGACTAAAAAGGGTACTGAAAAGAAATTTGAAGGACTAATACCATTAGAAAAGTTTGGTCAGTTTGCTGAAACGGAAGATGTAGCAGCTGAACCTGTGTTAGTTCAACCTGCTCCTGTAAATGCTGCACAAGTCAATGCTCCTGTTAATGCTATAATTGCTGAAGTGCACGCTGTTCAAGGTGCTGTTGAAAATTATCCTGAGACAAAGGTTCTTACAATCAACTCTGACGATGAAGGCATTGAAATTAGTTATGATGATGAAGATGAAGCTGAGCTTCCTCCTGAAGCTGAAGTTAGTTCTGCTGTTTCTGCTGTTCAACAACCTGTGATCATGTCTGAAAGTTTGGCTCAGCTGTTAAAATCTATAACTGAAAAGATGGGAAATCCTCCTTCCAATCCTTCAGTTCAAATTGAAGAGCAAACGTCTAGTGACCCAAAGGATCGTGATACTCTACCTTTGAAGCGAAAAAGGAGGGATCCTCGACCTGGAATGTATGTTGAGCAAAGCCAAGATCAACCCATGAATGATGCTGAAGATGAAGATGGTTTGTATAACTTCGACTTTGAGAAAGATGTTACTGTTACCGCTATGGATACAGAGGCAGTTTTTGACTTTGATGTTGATACTCAAAGAATGGATGTGGATGTTACGTCTACAAAGATTCCAGTTACCACCACTGTTACTGCTCCAGTCATTGAATCCACACCACCTGTTACTACTACTATTGCTAGTTCATCTGGAACGTTTCATGAAGAACCTGGTAGTTCAAGTGGTAAACGACCTGAAGTGCCATTGAGAATGCCTTTTGATGATGACTCAAGTGATGATGATGAGTTTATCATCATGAGAGAGATAAAGAAAAGAATAGTTGTGCTTGAGCAAGATTCTATCCATAAAGACGCTAAATCATTCAGCTTCAAGGTGATGTCAG
The DNA here is from genome assembly GCA_030545235.1 of Helianthus tuberosus. Classification (NCBI taxonomy): domain Eukaryota; kingdom Viridiplantae; phylum Streptophyta; class Magnoliopsida; order Asterales; family Asteraceae; genus Helianthus; species Helianthus tuberosus. The sequence continues at coordinate 138,855 of JARYGA010060800.1, read as the reverse complement.
TTTGTTGTTCAACATGGTATATGATTTACGTGGAAAGTTGGAAAAGAAGTTTGGCAACGATTTTTCTGATCCAACTGATGTGGAAAGTAGAAGAAAAGCCGATGAAGATAGAGCAAGGGCTTTTGCTAAGGATGACGCTGAAAGGAATCCTGCTATGGAGCATTACTTCAAGAAGGTTACTGATAAAGATGCTGACAAGGCAAAAGCTGAAAGGATAAAGAAGAAAAGAGAGTTTGTGATCCTGAAAAACAAGAATCTCAATCCAGAAGATGACGATGCTCAAGCCACTCATTATCTGATGGACGTTGGTGAAACTCTTTATGATAAAGTTGGGAATCGCTCTGGTGTTGTTAGCTGGGGATTTGATCATGATCGTCGAAGATGGTGAATTAAAAGGAAGGTTGGACCTGTCGAATGGTACAAAAATCCTGCTCAGTTTCAAACATTCACTAAGGTGGACTTGATCACTTTGTCAAGGTCACCTTATGTTGATGATAAGCCAGGTGGGCGTGGATATTAATTCTTCGAAAGGTTGCAGAGAGAAGTTGCTCGTGATTTTCCCTCTATGCATACTGCTGAATCTATTGTTACTCCAGCTGCTAAGGGAGTTAGGGATCCGCACACCAACAAACGAATGAAGATTTTATCATGGCCGCCAACTGACAAGGAGAAGACTATTCCCTTAGTCAAGAAAATTCCTAATGGTGCTCTGATGACCATGCATTTCTGGGCTTATGATGTGCGTTTAGGGCAAGCTGTGATTGTTTGTGATGATGACGTGAGCTTTCAATTGGTTGATCAAGTGGATTTGCTGAAATTAGCTCAAGAAGATTTAGAAGTGCTTGCTCGTAACCAGATTAGGGTTACCGAGAAATATGAAGAAGTGGCTAAAGGATTGACTGCTGTTGTTGCTTCAGTTATTCACATCCGTACAGAAGGTTTTGGTGGTTTCAAGGATCAATTGAGCAGTAGCGGTGGAAGTTGAAGTCTTCAGAACCTCTATGCATAAACCTAGGGGGAGCTTGTTGGAACCTGAAGGTTTATTCATAGAGGATTACAATAGTTTAGGGTTGATTTGTAAACTTTTGTTTCATAGCTTTTTGGGTCGATATGTTTGGTTTGGGTCATGTTGGTTTCGATTGGGCCTTAGGGGTTTCGACCCATTATGTTATGTATTTAAGAAAACCTCAAATACTAGTTTGAGGTTAATGAGTTTATGCGATTAGGAGGCCAGCCGAAACCAAGCATTGGAGTCTTGTATCATTCTTCGTCAATCGTTGAATGCAAGTCTCGGTTTGTTTTAATTCATATTGTTTCGGTTTATATTTGTTTTGCTCTTGAATCAACTTGTGATAGGATTCTGCACTCTCACAAGTTACGATTGATATCATTGAAAGATCCTATCGGGTTTTAAAAAACCTTTGTTCGTTTAAACTCGTTGGTGGGTGGTTATCTAAATGACCATATATGTATACTATCACCTAGGGTGGCTTTCGGCTACAAAGTCCATTTTCCTACAAAGTGAACAAAGTCATAAAACAACACAATTTCAGCCATAAAACATACTCAAAACTGACAAATAACTGAGTGAAGATTACTAAAACACAATATCTAAACCCTAATAGTCCATAAAAACTTCAAACACGCTATCGTAGAACTATGTATAAAAAAACAACATGATAATCAACATAAAACACACTAATGTTAGTTATTCAATAATCAAAGCCTTATCATCCAAAACACAACACATAACCCACAAATATGGCGTTTTAGTAATCTTCACTTTGTTATTTGTGGGTTTTAAATGTGTTTTATGATTGACATTATGGTGTTTTATGACTTTTTACACTTAGTAGAAAAAATGGACTTTGTAGCCAACTCCCATCCCTATCACCTATACACATATATTCCTATGTACACTTGTTTGTATAATATCCACGACCTAGCCCCCTTATATCAACTCGTGTCCCACACGATTGTTTTTTTAGTGAAAATAATATATTTTTATGTCTAAATTTTTTTTCTTATATCGTGTATTATTGTTTTACTAAATCAATGGCTAATCCAAATATATTTATCCTTAAACATAAGTATATTTTCCTGATACTTGTTAATAAAAATAATATTCTTAAAATTATCCTTGTTTATTTGTAGTAACTCGTTTGTTGTTACCATTGCTTGTTTACTTCCCTCATATATGTATACATGTATATATACTTTCCAATTCCTTCATGTGTCATGTATTTGTGTATTTGTACGTATACACGTGTACATGTATTCTACTTTTAACCTCGTATTTTACTAAGTGTGTGAAGATATACATAGACATGTATATGTACATGTGTGTAGATATATATATATATATATGTATATATATATATGCATTTATCCTTTGATTAGTTCACATTTAATATTTTGTCGGTTTCAGAAAATATATTTTAGGAAATTATATTCTTATGATTACCTAAAAATAATATATTTTTATGATCGGCTGTAAATATATATATTCATTACTTGTCTAGAATTATATATATTTTTTCCCAAGTTTCGATAGTATATATCTTTTTATCCAATATATATGAGGAAAATGAATATGGGGCTGTTGCGCATGTAAGTTATATGTGAAACCATCAAAATGACCTAGTTTTAATGTAATCTAACAAAAAAGGAATTATAATCCTAATTTTTCTCTTTATCTCCACCAAATTCGCATCTCCCAGTTTCACCATTTTCCATTCATGGTTCTTAAAGTGATACCTGTTATCTTTCGTTCTGGTTTTTTCTGAAATAATTTTATATTTGGTTATTTGTTTCCGATCATTGAATCATTATTTCCCTCCGTTGATTATCATCTTATGAAATATATGTGTACAAACGAATTAATATCCCATATCACCTTTTCAAATAAGATAATGAAATGGCAACCCCATTTTCACCGAACCTCTGTTGCTCATTTCCCCTCATGTTGTTTTTTCTCCTGAAGCTCTGAAATAATGGTTGCTATGATGGAGAAGGTTACCCATAATTGGCTTTATATATTTCTTACAGCAGAGGGTGCTTTATCAAAATCCATAATGGCTTTCTCTAATATGTACGGGTTCTTGATTATTTATACTACTAAAATTACTAATAATCTTTACGCCTACATCGACTTAGATGTTAAGGAATACTATTACAATTACAGATGTGAAATAGATGAATAATTAGGTGAGTTATATTTAGAAATCCCTTGTTGGTCAATGATGATGATTGGTGAAAAACAAATGAATGAAGAGGGAATAAAAGTTAAAAAAAAGTACTAACAGATTTAATAGTTGAGATTGGGTCTGTCAAGTCAATAGGCAAAAAATTGACAACAATAGTGGAGGATATTAACGGGCAAACCAGACTGAGGAAGAGAACGAGACAGGATGACCCGTTTGACCTTAATTAAACAATAGGAATTCAGGAGGAAAGTGTTTCGAATGAAGAACAGGTAGTCGTAGACGACCAAAACTTTCGGAATGAAGGAATTTTTGTGGTAGTTCAGAATGGGAAAAGTGCTTGCAGAAAGGAAATGACGGAGGAGGCAGGAAACAGAAATTTGGTTAAAGACTTAAACATGCAGCCAATTGAGGAGGAGAACAACATTGAGCTAGAGACCCGCTTCAAATCCATGTTGGGGGGCGTTGTGGGAGTAGATCTTCAAAACCACGAACAAATGATCAGGGATGCTTTAAGGGAAGAAGGATTCCAAAACATTCATTTATGAATTTTCTTTCTTTAAACATCAGAGGGTTAGGAGAGGGGATAAAAATAAAGCGGGATGGGTTAAAGATGTAAAAAGAGAGAATGAGATTGACTTCATTGCTTTACAAGAAACTCAATTAATTGACATTTCAGGTATAGCTTTTGAGAAATTTTGGGGAGTTGGAAAATTCGAGATGGATCACGTGCCAGCTAGCGGATGATCTGGAAGGGTTGTCAGCTTATGGGATCCTAACGTTTTCAAGGTACATGATTCTGTCAAACATCCAAATTTTCTTTTATCTTTGGGGGTTTTAAAAGGTAGTAACAAAGAGATCAATATCATTAATGTCTATGCTCCGCAAAAGGTCCCAAACAAAAAAGGCTCTGTGGGATGAAATATGGGAGATTATGGGAAAATATTCGGGGTGGTGGGTGATTTTGGATGATTTTAATGCGGTTCGCTCTTCAGGGGAAAGAAGGAACTCGAAATTCAACAAATATTGCGCTTCAAATTTCAATAATTTTATTTTAGAAAATGGTTTGAAAGAATACAGCATGAAAGGTAGGAGATTCACGTATGCTAAAGATAATGATAATAAAGAAAGCAAGATTAACAGAGTCTTGGTGTGTCACAATTTTTTCTCGGAATAGCCGATGGCGTGTTTGCGGGCTATGCCGAGGTTACTCTCGGATCACTATCCTCTGCTTCTGACATGTTCGAATAAAATTTATGGTCCAAAGCCATTTAGAATTTTCAACTCCTGGTTTGACCGAAAGGGCTTTGACGATACGGTGAACAAGGCGTGTGAAAATTTTAACGGAGTCGGGGAACCCGATGAGATGCTTCTTCAAAAATTCAAAAAGATTAGGGAGGATATCAAAAAGTGGAAAAAAGAGGTTTTAACCATGGAAGGAGAAAGAGAAAGTAGCCTTAAGGAGGAGTTAAAAAATCTGGAAGAATTGTCAGAAAACAAGAAAACAAGGAGTTATCAGAAGAGGAGGAGGAGTGGATTAAGATGGAATGCATTAAAGATTTAAAGGAGCTGGAAGAATATAAAATTAAAGATCTAAAACAAAGAGCTAGAATTAAATGAGATTTGGAAGGATATGAAAACTCGGCCTTTTTTCACGGATACATCAATAGTAGGAGGGCGGCCAACAATATTCTTGGTCTTTTGATTGATGGACTTTGGACTACCCAGCCTTCTTTGGTGAAAAAAGAGATTAAGGGCTTTTTCAAATTGGCTTTCGAGGAAAAATTCTCTGATAGACCAAAACTCAATTGCTAGAATATTAGATGTCTATTGGAGGAAGATGTGAATTCTCTTACTGTCCCTTTTAGGAACGACGAGATCAAGAAAGCGGTATTCGCGTGTGAGGCCGACAAAGCTCCTGGGCTAGATAGACTTAATTTCAAATTCGTTAAAAGGTACTAGAATTTATTTGAAAATGATTTTTATAACTTGCTAGCTTCTTTTTACAGCAAGGTAAAATTACGTGGGGATGTAGTTCGTCATTGTAACACCCCAAAAATATGTAATTTATTTATTTATCTTAAAATTAGTTCTAAGAATGTAGTATGATAACCTTAGTTAAATAACTAAATTAAATAAATGAAATGATAACATAGAAAGAATGAGAATTTGTGCATCAATAAAATAAAGCTAGAACCTGAGGGACTAAAGTTGAACAATTGAATGAAAGTTTTATTAACTAAAATAAAACACACATTTCACACATTCAGTGTGAGTGTATTGGAGGTCGATCAGAAGAAGGGCAAGAACAACAACCCTTGTTGTTCCAAAATTCTCAAAATTAGAAGGGTTTAAGAAGCCAAATCAGATGCATGAACTCAAAATCTCAATCATCTAAGCTTGTTCATCAAAGTGGTAAGTTGAATTTCTTAAAATGATGAATTGTGAAAAATGGGTTTCAACCCAATCTTATAGTAATGTGAATAATTGTGTATTTGTGAGTTAGAATTACACAATAGAACAAGAATTTGGTTTGAGTTTGGTTAATTGAATGACTTGAAGTATTAACCACTTGAATTAGGAAGATTGTGAAGAACATGAATGAATTATGTGCATATTGTTATAATGGTTAAGTGTGAGAATTGTTATTGGTAAATAATTGATAGTTGAAACTGATTTGGTAGGATTGTTGTATGAAGTTTTGGTTGATCTTGATAATCTAAGAATGAATTGGTAGAACCATGCTTTGAACACTTGTACTTTATGCTTTGTTGATGTTATGCATACCAAGTGTTTGATGAAATGCCTAAATGAAGAATTCAACCATGTTAGTCATAAACCTTATGTAATAATCATGACTTGAATGTGCTTATGAAGTAGGCTTAAAAATATATGGTGTCTTATCAAAAGATGTATGTAAATAAGTATAAGACATGCATTCTAAGTACGAATGGTTATGTATAGGTGCAAGGAAGAAGGTTCAAGTCACGTGAAGCAACAAGGAAATCAAGAACGAGGTATGTTACTTGTACGGTTAAAGTTTACTTGTAGTAATGTTTATTGATATATATAGTGGTATTCGAAGTGCGTTATAGAATGGTCGTGTAATAGACCCATCACTAACGGGTCAAAGAAAAAGAATATATGTTGGAATGTTATGTAGTCGAACCGAATGAACGGGACACACTAAAATAATGTATGGTGGAATGTTATGTAGTCGAACCGCGTAAACAGGTCACACTAAAGAATGTATGTTGGAATGTTTTGTAGTCGAACCGTATGAATGGGTCGCACTAAAATAATGTATGTTGGAATGTTATGTAGTCGAACAGCGTAAACGAGTCGCACTAAAGAATGTATGTTGGAATGTTTTATAGTCGAACCGTATGAATGGGTCGCACTAAAATAATGTATGTTGGAATGTTATGAAGTCGAACCGCATAAACGGGTCGCACTAAAGAATGTATGTTGGAATGTTTTGTAGTTGAACCGTATGAATGGGTCGCACAAAAATAGTGTATGTTGTTTTATACCTTCTAACTTTAATTGATGATTTACCGTTTGTACTAAAAATCATATTCATGATAGTTTATGTAGTATGTAGAATGATCCGCTATGAACGGGTCTTATGAAATAAAAGTTCTAGAAAGCAAGTTGTATCATGTTCGGTTCATTGGGCCGAACGATGAAAGGAAGAAATGAAAGAAGGATAATAATACTCGACCCTTATATTCGAGTCGGAATGTAAAGAGAAAGAACCAAAGGAAAGTCTTAGTTCGTGTTCAACGGACCGAATGAAAGTTATGACAAGAATGTTATTATCCATTACTAACGGGTAAGTAAGGAATGGAATGTCACGTCTCTATTTTGAGACGGGAATGTAATGACCCGTTTAACGGGTAGTATGTGCAAAAGAATGATGTAAAGGCAAGAGATGGATAAATTGGTTTATTTGAAAAAGATGATATGGATGACGAATTAACTCATTAATTTGTTATTTGATGTAGGTAAAACTTCAACTTAATTGGTTCGGCGACTTGGAACGAGCACCCATATGTATCTCGCCTATATGCGCTTCCGCTACTTTTAGTAACAATGGTTATGGTCAAAAAGTATTTTGTTGTATCTAGTTTTGTTTAGTAGCTAGACTTTTGAAGTTTGACTTGATGGATCTTTTAAAAATTTTCTAGATGTTGGTAGACATTTAAAAGTAATGTTATGGTTTTGTTAAGTCTTTTGAAAGTGTCGTTAATTTACTTGAAATAAAGTTTGCCAAAAAAAAAATAGGGATATGCTCATGTTACGATCGGGTCATGCCGAATTTTCTAAAATTAACTGCTTATAATTATCTAAGTCTAAAATGTATAAAAAGGGCGTTATATAAAAATGAAAGTTTTAAATTAACGACATTTTTTTTACATGTTGTTTTGACCTTATGTAAAAGTGGGCGTATCAAGTTGGTATCAGAGCTGAGGTTTGAGGGATTCAAGCACAAGTAACAGTGCTTGAACTCAAACTGGTAGCTCGCGCGATGGGTGTGTTCGTTCCAAGACCGCACATGAGGTAAAAGTATAAGTTTTCGGTAGATGAAACTGTGTATGATGTGTTTACGGTATGAAATTTGTTTTAAGTTAGTTATGTGTGGGAGTAATAATGGGGATGGGGATTAGTGGTAAAATAACTTGAAGAATGTGAGTTAGATGGAATTCGTATGAGAATTCGGATAAATGTATGCTTTGATCAGAATTATGCATTAGAGGCTTGTACCTTGTGCTTGAAAGGTGCGATACTTATGTGTATATAATGATTTGCTTTATTATGATTAAGAGGCGAATATGTTCTAAATATGAATCATACGAGTTTATTAGTAAAGGATATGTTGGAATTATGTTATATAGTTACCTTGAATGATATTTGCTATTTGTAGAATCATGGAGCTTTAGCATGTGAAAATACGTATATGTAAATGTACATGTGTATTGTTTAGAGGATCACGTAAATTGTATATGTCAAACAATACGAGTATGAAATGTGTAGGATATTAATATTATGGCCTACCATATTTAGATGAATACATGTTCAAAAGTTTAAAGTGTGTAAGTAAGACAGTTGACTTTCTGAAAGTCAACAGTATAGGTATATCATGGAATGGCCATTAGAAACAATTGTTAAACTCGGCCTTTTTTCACGGATACATCAATAGTAGGAGGGCGGCCAACAATATTCTTGGTCTTTTGATTGATGGACTTTGGACTACCCAGCCTTCTTTGGTGAAAAAAGAGATTAAGGGCTTTTTCAAATTGGCTTTCGAGGAAAAATTCTCTGATAGACCAAAACTCAATTGCTAGAATATTAGATGTCTATTGGAGGAAGATGTGAATTCTCTTACTGTCCCTTTTAGGAACGACGAGATCAAGAAAGCGGTATTCGCGTGTGAGGCCGACAAAGCTCCTGGGCTAGATAAACTTAATTTCAAATTCGTTAAAAGGTACTAGAATTTATTTGAAAATGATTTTTATAACTTGCCAGCTTCTTTTTACAGCAAGGTAAAATTACGTGGGGATGTAGTTCGTCATTGTAACACCCAAAAAATATGTAATTTATTTATTTTTCTTAAAATTAGTTCTAAGAATGTAGTATGATAACCTTAGTTAAATAACTAACTTAAATAAATGAAATGATAACATAGAAAGAATGAGAATTTGTGCATCAATAAAATAAAGCTAGAACCTGAGGGACTAAAGTTGAACAATTGAATGAAAGTTTTATTAACTAAAATAAAACACACATTTCACACATTCAGTGTGTGTGTGTTGGAGGCCGATCAGAAGAAGGGCAAGAACAACAACCGTTGTTGTTCCAAAATTCTCAAAATTAGAAGGGTTTAAGAAGCCAAATCAGATGCATGAACTCAAAATCTCAATCGTCTAAGCTTGTTCATTAAAGTGGTAAGTTGAATTTCTTAAAATGATGAATTGTGAAAAATGGGTTTCAACCCAATCTTATAGTAATGTGAATAATTGTGTATTTGTGAGTTAGAATTACACAATAGAACAAGAATTTGGTTTGAGTTTGGTTAATTGAATGACTTGAAGCATAAACGCACTTGAATTAGGAAGATTGTGAAGAACATGAATGAATTATGTGCATCTTGTTATAATGGTTAAGTGTGAGAATTGTTATTGGTAAATAATTGATAGTTGAAACTGATTTGGTAGGATTGTTGTATGAAGTTTTGGTTGATTTTGATAATCTAAGAATGAATTGGTAGAACCATGCTTTGAACACTTGTACTTTATGCTTTGTTGATGTTATGCATACCAAGTGTTTGATGAAATGCCTAAATGAAGAATTCAACCATGTTAGTCATAAACCTTATGTAATAATCATGACTTGAATGTGCTTATGAAGTAGGCTTAAAAATATATGGTGTCTTATCAAAAGATGTATGTAAATAAGTATAAGACATGCATTCTAAGTAAGAATGGTTATGTATAGGTGTAAGGAAGAAGGTTCAAGTCACGTGAAGCAACAAGGAAATCAAGAACGAGGTACGTTACTTGTACGGTTAAAGTTTACTTGTAGTAATGTTTATTGATATATATAGTGGTATTCGAAGTGCGTTATAGAATGGTCGTGTAATAGACCCATCACTAACAGGTCAAAGAAAAAGAATATATGTTGGAATGTTAAATAGTCGAACCGAATGAACGGGACACACTAAAATAATGTATGTTGGAATGTTATGTAGTCGAACCGCGTAAACGGGTCACACTAAAGAATGTATGTTGGAATGTTTTGTAGTCGAACCGTATGAATGAGTCGCACTAAAATAATGTATGTTGGAATGTTATGTAGTCGAACCGCGTAAACGGGTCGCACTAAAGAATGTATGTTGGAATGTTTTATAGTCGAACCGTATGAATGGGTCGCACTAAAATAATGTATGTTGGAATGTTATGTAGTCGAACCGCATAAACGGGTCGCACTAAAGAATGTATGTTGGAATGTTTTGTAGTTGAAATGTATGAATGGGTCGCACTAAAATAGTGTATGTTGTTTTATGCCTTCTAACTTTAATTGATGATTTACCGTTTGTAAAAAAATCATATTCATGATAGTTTATGTAGTATGTAGAATGATCCGCTATGAACGGGTCTTATGAAATAAAAGTTCTAGAAAGCAAGTTGTATCATGTTCGGTTCATTCCAAAGGAACCGAACGATAAAGGAAGAAATGAAAGAAGGATAATAATACTCGACCCATTATATTCGGGTCGGAGTGTAAAGAGAAAGAAGTAAAGGAAAGTCTTAGTTCCTGTTCAACGGACCGAATGAAAGTTATGACAAGAATGTTATTATCCGTTACTAACGGGTAAGTAAGGAATGGAATGTTACGTCTCTATTTTGAGACGAGAAGGTAATGACCTGTTTAATGGGTAGTATGTGCAAAAGAATGATGTAAAGGCAAGAGATGGATAAATTGGTTTATTTGAAAAAGATGATATGGATGACGAATTAACTCATTAATTTGTTATTTGATGTAGGTAAAACTTCAACTTAATTGGTTCGGCGACTTGGAACGAGCACCCATATGTATCTCGCCTATATGCGCTTCCGCTACTTTTAGTAACAATGGTTATGGTCAAAAAGTATTTTGTTGTAACTAGTTTTGTTTAGTAGCTAGACTTTTGAAGTTTGACTTGATGGATCTTTTAAAAATTTTCTAGATGTTGGTAGAAATTTAAAAGTAATGTTATGGTTTTGTTAAGTCTTTTGAAAGTGTCGTTAATTTACTTGAAATAAAGTTTGCCAAAAAAAACAGGGATATGCTCATGTTACGATCGGGTCATGCCGAATTTTCTAAAATTAACTGTTTATAATTATCTAAGTCTAAAATGTAAAGAAAATGGTGTTATATAAAAATGAAAGTTTTAAATTAACGACATTTTTTTTACATGTTGTTTTGACCTTATGTAAAAGTGGGGGTATCAGTCATTTATCACTCTTATCCCGAAAATCAAGGACCCGGTGGGACTGAAAGATTATAGACCGATCAATCTGATTGGGGTGAGTAGTAAAACTATATCAAAGATCCTTGCAAATCAGCTCAAAAAGGTTATAGGCACCATCATTTCAGAAAACCAAACGACATTCCTTAAAGGTAGGTACATTCTTGACAACCCGTTAATGTTAAACGAGCTCATCGCTTGGATTAAGAAAGATAAAAATAATGCTTTCCTGTTAAAAAATGATTTTGAAAAAGCTTATGATAACGTCAGTTGGAGTTTTCTTTTAGATATCATGTGGAAGATGGGTTTTCCTAATTTGTGGTGTAAATGGATTGGAGGGGTTTTGGCTTCGGCTAGATCCTCGGTTTTAGTGAATGGGTCCCCCACTTATGAATTTAACTGTTATAAAGGGGTGAGACAAGGGGATCCGCTATCTCCGTTTTTGTTCCTTCTGGTAATGGAAGCGATGTCTAGCATTTTCTTCAAAGCAGGGTTGGAAGGGATCTTTAAAGGAATTCAAACCCCTAAAAATGGTCCGGTCATTTCTCACCTCTTTTATGCTAACGACGCTCTTTTACTAGGGGAATGGGATAGGCTAAATGTGACGAACGTGGCTAGATGCCTCAGAATTTTTTATATGTGCTCTGGATTAAAAATCGACCTTCACAAATCCAACTTATATGGGATGGGTGTGAATGAGGGGGATATCAAAGATATGGCTAAGGTGATTGGGTGTAACACAGGAAATATCCTGCTGACCTACTTAGGATTACGGTGGGAGCGAACATGAATAGAATTAGTAACTGGGATTCTATAGTTGAGATTTGTAATAAAAGATTGTCGGTTTGGAAAGCAAAAACTATTTCTATGGGGGGAGGCTCACTTTGATTAACTTTGTTCTTGAGAGTTTACCTATTTATTGCTTTTCTTTGTATAAGGTCCCTATGGGTATTATAAAAAAATCTTGAGGCAAAAATGAGAAAATTTCTTTGGGCGGGCTCTAGTGACACTAATAAAATGAATTGGGAGGCTTGGGATTGGGTTACTTAACCCAAGAATAAGGGGGGTGTGGGTATCAACAGACTTAAAAACGTTAACGAGACTCTCCTCTATAAATGGGGGTGGAGATATAAGGTTGAAAATCAAAATTTACGGAGGAAAGTGGTGGAAGCGTGTCATGGTAAAAACAATCGAAGAAGTTTTCTGCCGGTTAATGGTAATATTGCTAGCTGTTGGATAAATATTGTAAAAGTGATTTCCAAATTAAAATTTAACGGGAAGTGTTTGAACAGGATGATTGTGGGTAAAGTGGGGAATGGTAACGGTCTATGTTTTTGGTTGGACAACTGGGTGGTAGATTACCATTTCGTGGAAAGATGGCCACATCTATTCGTTTTTGAAAGATTTAAATCTTGCAGGGTTGCGGACATAATGAATATAGTTCAAGATAATGATGGCTACTCGTGGAATTGGATTAGGCATCCCAAGACGAACATCGAGCTTAAGGAATGGCAGGATTGTAAAGAAGTGACAAACACGGTGGGACTGTCCAACGATAGAGATTCATGGTACTGGAACGTTGACAAACAAGAGGGGTTCTCGGATAATTCGGTGAAAAAGGCTCTCATAAATGATAGGGGAAATAGCCTTATCCCTAACTATGTCTGGTGTAAATGGATTCCGCTAAAGTGTAATATAATGGCTTGAAGAGGTAACTTAGACAGACTTGCAACAAAGGTTAACTTGAAAAGAAGGAATGTGGATATTACGTCGGTTATGTGCCCGTTCTGTGACGAGTATGAGGAATCGGTGGATAACCTATTCATAGCATGTTCGATGGCTTTCTGGGTTTGGGCGGCTGTCAGTGCTTGGTGCAATATTCCTCCAGCCTTCACATTCATAGATATATTGGATATCCATAATTACTGTCATTTTGGAAAGAAAGCAAAAAAGATTATGCTTGGTTTGGTCATAACCTCTGTTTGGTGTATTTGGAAAGGCAGAAACAAGTTGGTGATCAATCAGAACAGGAGAAACCCGCAGGAGATCGTTTCAGATATAAAATCGAGGGGTTTTGCTTGGGTTAAAACTAGATCTTCATGTAAATATATTAGTTGGAAGGAGTGGTGTAAATACCCAATGTATATGTTGTAATTATTTGCCCTTTGCCTGTTTGGGTCAGGGATTCTGATTGTATTGGCGTTTTGCCCGTTTGGCTCAGAGGTGTATTTTAAATGAAGTTTAATTTAAAAAAAAAAAAAAGCTATTAAAGGGGGTCATCATAATGTCAAGGGTACTCCAGTTGATTTTAAGAACTATCAGCCAGCTGTTGAGAATTTTCATATGGGAAAAAACACAATTATTTTTTGATCATATACGAGATCGGTTTGATAATTTAATTGAATCCTTTTTCGACTTTGTTGTCTCCATAGCCCAATTAGATTTGTGTTGGTTTATGATAGTTTTGTATCATTATTATATATTTAAGTATGTATAAAACACTTCTGTTACGTTTAATTTTTATTGTGTTGTTTTTCTTTTATAATTTTATACAATCTCTGTGTCCCTTTATTTTGTTACACTAGTCTTACATACTCACTAATTACATACATTACTAGTAAGTTAAACAAGAGTTAAATACTATTTTAGTGCTCATGGTTTGCTTTACATATCCATTTTAGTCCAAAAGATTTTTTGTGAGTTTTATAATCAAATAGCTTAGTTTTCATATCTATTTAGGTCCAGTCCACTACCTTCATTCAAATCTTTTGTTAATTTCTCATAAAAAGATCAAAGTACCCTTAGCCCATTTTTCAACTAATGTTACATCTTTCAATACCGATAAATGAAATTTTTTGTACATATCACTTTATGATGCCTACTCACTTTTACGTAATAGTATAAAATTTTTATACACATTATATATATGGGAGAAGGATCCGTTAGGAACCACCCTTTATTGTGAGAACCACAATAACCAGTGAACACAACAAAAAATACCTAAAAATAGCTAAAAACACACAAATTTTTTTTATAAATATTTTTAGCTCAAACTTGCTAATTTTCGTTACCAATTTTTTTTTTTTTTTTTTTTTTTGTGTTTTTTAGATTTTGTTAGGTTTTTTGGGGGTTTAGTTTTAGCATTTTAGCTTGGGTTGGGGTTGGAAGGGGGGGGGGGGGGGGGGTTAGGTTTTTGGGCGGTGGGTGTTTGGTTTTTTTTAGGTTTTTTTTTTTTTTGGGGGGGGGGGGGGGGGGGGGTTTGGTTTTTTTAAGGTTTTTTTGGTGTGTTCACATTCGTTCTCATGGTTCTCACAATAAAGGTGGTTCTCAAATGAATCTTACCCTATAAATATATATATATATATATAGGATAAGGATCCGTTAGGAACCACCCTTTATTGCGAGAACCGCGAGAAGGGGGGGGTTAGGTTTTTGGGCGGTGGGTGTTTGGTTTTTTTTTTGGGGGGGGGGGGGGGGTTTGGTTTTTTTAAGGTTTTTTTGGTGTGTTCACATTGGTTCTCATGGTTCTCACAATAAAGGTGGTTCTCAAATGAATCTTACCCTATAAATATATATATATATATATATATATATATAGGATAAGGATCCGTTAGGAACCACCCTTTATTGCGAGAACCAGTGTGAACACATGGTATTTTTGTAATTATAATATGTTTATGATAAAACACGCGCATTCCTTTTTTTGTTACTGTTCTCTGTTTTAGGGTTTCAAGAGTTTCATCAATTCACAATTTTCACAAGTGGTAGAGAAGCTTCATAGTGGTTTCACGGCGGCGAAGAGGCGTTCACGGTGGTTTTCACGGCAGAGAGGTAGTCGCCGTTCACATATTTCATGGTGGTGGCAGTCGGCACAGTGTTTACGGTGTTATATGGCATCTTCTGATTCATCACATGTCGATCCTCATACATCTGATGATCCTCCTCATACATTGTTCCTCCTGTAAGCCTAATCGTGCCATTCCTCCTACCATTATTCCTCTTGTAACCCTAATCGTGCCACACTCCTTGAGGATTCTGATCGTGTTGCCCTAATTACGAATGGAATACTCGATTACGAATCGATGAAGAATATATGATCTATGATTATGTTCTTACTGCAACAAAATCGATCATAATACAAATTTTGTAGCACTAACCTCAATTATACGACGAATTTTGAAATGTCTGATGGTAAAATCCATACGAAGAACGGTTTATGGTGTATTGTTATCGCTATGACGAAGACAAACTGCTGATGTAATCGAGACGAAGACGAACTACAGAGAATTGGTGATGCTTGAGAACTGAGAACTGCTGATGCAATTCGACTGTCTGACTTGATTTTTGTATAAATACACCATCCTGCACATGTGCAACACTTTACCATTACCCTATAACCATCACCAATAATCTACATCTTGCACATGTGCATCACATTACCATTACCCTATAATCATCACCAATAATCTGTTTATCATTTATGTGCATCACATTACCATTACCCTATAATCATCACCAATAATCTGTTTATCATTTATACAACATTCTTACACATAACATTTACCTTATTAAATATCACTTTTTTTATCATTTCTTTATTCACTTTTTAACATTCTTTCTATATTCTGGAACATTCATACACAATGAAGCTGCTACAATTGCTGCTGGAATTCCGGACCCCCCTAACGATGAAACCGATTCTTATTCTGATGATGATAATTAGATAATGATACTTATGAAGATACGTATGGTGATTCTGAAGACCCTACATACATAAATGTACATGGACAACCACTTAGACGTTTATCCATACGTCATAATGCACCCAACCATCAAAAATTTGATTAAGTTCGTCGTCAAAATATTGATCATTTTGTTTTATTATTCATTTTACATTTAATCTAAACTGTTTACACTCAAGTTGCTCATCTACGTTGAACTATTGTTTACATTTAATTTGAAACTTCTGCGTTCAATTTGATTATGTTGAATTACTGTTCACGTTTAATTTAGTCTTTTTACATTCAATTTGACCTACAAGTTTACATTGAACTACTCGATTAAACATCATTTAAACTATGTATTCTGATATTATGATTACAAATTCCGATGTTTATGATTGCACTTGCACGGATGATACTTTTTTTTATCACACTCATTGTTATTGTTTCGACCAGTTTTGTAAATGTCGCATTCCAAGGCTGAGTACTCGATGACTATTCAGTACTCGGAACCTTACCTTGAAGAGTTACTACAAGTCAGCCTTTATAAGTCGGAGGCGGTCAAACTCGGCCTCCTCGGCGACTACTCGGATTACTCGGTCAACTACTCGGCCTACCCGGTGACTATTCGGGATTATGCTAATTTTGACATGAGTTATGCTAATTTTAACATGAATAATGATAGTTATGACATGAATTACACATATTTTGACACATATAAAACATCCAATAAATAATTTCTTTATATTTAACATGTCCGAGTACTCTCCAAGTACTCCCCGAGTACTCCGAGTACTCCCCACTCTCCACTCGGCCGATTAGGGAGCGCCTAGCGACTTCTGCAACACTGGTTTCGACCAATGCACATGTGCATACATGAATATTTTAACTACATTTGATCTGTTTTCCTTTACATATACATCAACATATGTAATGTGGTACCCCATACGTAATAGGGTACCACATACACTCCACATGGTTATTGTTTCGAACAATGCAGTTGTGCATACATGTTTACTGTTTCACTACACATTGTTATTGTTTCTTCCAATGCACATGTGCATACATCAATATTCTAACAACATATAATCCGTTTTCCTTTACATATACATCAACATATGTTTTTCTTTACATATACATCAACATATGTAATGTGGTACCCCATACATAATAGGGTACCACATACGTTAATATGATATGAACAAATATACAATACTTTAAAACATACACGTATTCATTACTACCATGTTTATTGTTTTTTTATTACTACACATGTGCATTACCAACATTAACACACTATCACACAATTTTTGTATAACAACAAGTAAATATAACACCCTTATCATAAGGAATCACATAATCCGAACAACACTTGTTATTACACAAATGCATCACCGGCATATACTGTACTAAACAAAATATGACATCCTAAATTAACAAATATAACCATTCATAATACATAATACAATACCAATATGTATGGTATATCAAACTTTGAACATGTGCAATACCAACATTACCTCTACCAAACAACATAATACATCATATATTAACAAATATTAACAAACTTGATCATCCGTATTGCATGTCCACAAACTA
Source organism: Helianthus tuberosus (assembly GCA_030545235.1). Classification (NCBI taxonomy): domain Eukaryota; kingdom Viridiplantae; phylum Streptophyta; class Magnoliopsida; order Asterales; family Asteraceae; genus Helianthus; species Helianthus tuberosus. The sequence continues at coordinate 121,321 of JARYGA010060800.1, read as the reverse complement.
CCTACACGTAACAATCACTTTAGTTCACAACCTCACACCTTCTGCTCTTCTTTCCATTTTCTAAGCATCTTCCAACACTCCTATTTCAACGCCTCTTCGTCTATCATTTTCTGATAATTTTTCATCTTTCAACCTATTAATCAAATATGCCTTTGTTGTCAATCCATGAGTAGTTTCTAATGTATTTTTCCTGCATACATTACATATATTACATCAGTTATTTCATTTGTGCACATGTGCAGTAAACATATTACATACAATATGTACAATGTTTATGTTTTAAAGTAAAGATTCACGTGTGCATATGCCGTAATACATTCATATTAACTTAATCTAACAAAATATGCGTATGTGCATAACTATGCATATGTGCATAACTATGCACATGTGCATTAACATGACTGACCTTATCAACAGGTTTGTTTCAATAAAAAAAAATTTAACCCTTACCAAATCAAATTTCGTATTACCACCAATCATATTTAACATCAATTAGTAACAAAACTATTATGACAAACTATGCACGTGTGCATAACTTTTTTTTTAAATGCAAATGTTATTCACAGAAGCTAACCTCCAAAACAGAGGCGGCCGAACCAACCACTACAACAAAACAAAAAAACAACAACTCAACACAAGAACCTAAAGACTGAAAACTAGCAGCTACCTTATATCGAAACTACACCATTTTTCCCAACTCACGGACCTATTTTAGACCGATTCTTATACCGTAAAAAACCGACGGACTTAATATTACGGATAATCTCTCCGGGGTTAACTTGAGTCTCTGAGAACCTTTTATTGTTCTTGGCTAACCATATACACCAACTTGTCACGAACATAATGCCATGTAAAGCTTCTTTCATTTATCTATCCAGATTGCAAAACCCAGAGGCAATTACGATATCTTTAGCCGAAAACAGAATAAAAGGACTCACCTTGCACCACAGACTGATGTGATACTAGACAGCCGACGCTACCCTGCACGAACAAAGAAGGTGTTCAACTGTTTCATCGCTATCTTCACACAGACAACATTTCACGTCTCCGCCCCCACAGTTCCGATCGCGGAGTGCAGTCAGCGTGGGAATACGATCTAAAACCGCCCTCCAAACAAAAATATTGCATTTTTTTGGACCCATTTCCACCATTTCACAACATGCCTACTGCTGAAATCGGAGCCGCTATACAGGAAGTTCTTGACAGCATTGACTGAAAAATCAGAGTCATTACCTCCCAACCATTCCCAACCATCTTTGCCATCGGACAAAGTGACATTATCGAGGAGCCATATCAGCTCGTGCCATTCCAGTAATTCTTCGGCAGACTTGGGCTTCTCGACAAATTCCAAACCCCCATAAAGTTTATATTATCCTGATTGTACCGGTCCGCCACCAGTCATCGTTTCTCTTGTTCCATTCTAAATATATTTTGGGAAACGGGTTTTTGCATAATTATGCAAATGTGCATTAACATGACTGGCCTTGTTAGCATATTATGGCAAACTATGCACATGTAAATCAACATGAATGACCTTATTAACCTATTCTATCAAATTATGCCCATGTGCATAACTGTATATCACACAATGCTACCTTATTATCATATTCAACCATGAGTTACAGGTTCATATAACTGCATAACATAACTGATTACATATTAATATAACTGCATAACTGTATGTCATAACAAAAAACAACACCAAAATAACAATACATACAAATTATATATCATTTATGAATAAATAATTGAGATTAGTATTCAAATTAATGTGCATATTAACCAACTATGACAATTTATGCACACGTGCATAACTATATAAAAAACAAAATCACCTTATTATATTGATTTATTAAGTGAATCCTATTCAAATTTATGTACATGTTAACATACTATTACGTTTTATGCACATGTGCATAACTATGTATCACACACCTCATTGTCTTATTCAGTGTAATCGTAATTTGTCAAACTTTGCACGTATGCATAACTGTATAGAACATAAAATTAGTTTATTATCCTGTTCCGTATAAACCTATTCTGTGTAAGCCTATTATTTCATTTTAGTGCACATGTGCATTAACTGTATAGATCATAAAATTATCTTATTATCCTGTTTCGTATAAGCCTATTATGCATATTCTGTCATGTTAATGCACATGTGCATTAACACAACATAACTTGTCAACAGTCATAATTCAGTAGTAAAAACCCTATTATTTATCAAATCAACTTCTGTGTTGCCAGTCATATCCAACATTATGCATATAACACCATTCCTTAATAAAAAAAATACATAAAACAACACATCAGTACCACATTACACATAGTTCATCACAACATTAGCCCTTCTGTTCACTCAAAAATCATATATATACCACGATTTTCAATAATTCATTTATGAAACAACTGTTTAAATGTAATAACAACATAATAACATGTCTGAATCGGCGGTCGATATTTTTTTTTATCATATATGACTACAAAACAAGGTGTATGAACTTACAAATTCCAGGAACGGTGCAACAGAGGATCGATAATCCGTTAGACGACTTGTGTTCTTCCGATTATCCCTATCTGTGCATTACGATCGTTTTGCCATAATTTAGATTGGAATATGAATGTGCAATAGGTGATTATGTTGTTAACGCACTGATATCGACTAATTTTGATGAGGAATACATGATGAATTATAAGATCGAGATGATGAATTTTAGGGGATTTGGAGTGTGACGTGAACTGAGATGACGAACTGTGTAGAGATTGGATCCGGATGTAAACTGAATATAAATGATGGTTTAATCTGATGTTTGAAGTCCAGGAGGAGGTGGAGGCAGCTGATTTAATTTTTATTATGTATTTATAGTAATGTCATGTGTTCACATTGGTTCTCGCGGTTCTCGCAATAAAGGTGGTTCTCGCATGAACCCTACCCTATATATATATATATATATATATATAGGGTCATGATTTAGACAAAACGGTGGGAAGTGTGAGAACGGTTATGGATCGTCCGATCAAAACAATCTATAGACTAGATTGGCGCGGTGGCATTTTCATAAATAACTTAAATTTTATTACGTGGTCGCGCTTCATTAAGGGTAAAAAAAGTAAAACATCCTTTCTCACATAAAACGCCGTTGAAATATAAAGCGCCAAATAAATACAAAACGCCAATTTTATCACTGCTTAGTTTTTTCTGTGCTTTTATTTAAGCTCTCAGGCTACAAAAACGCCATAAAATGTAAAACGCCATAATATATAAACGCCAAGCCTTACATCCGGATAAATGTTAATTGCATTTATTGTTATAAAAATAATATCGCGTCTAAACTACTCGCTAAAAAAATCCTATAAATAGAAACGTCTCACCACATTCGGTTTATCACACCAAAAAAACAAACAAAAAACACAATGGTTCCTTAAAAATACAACTCAATGTAAAATGCCAAAAAGTTGAGAGAAATCAATGATGGCAAACATCTTTTCTTTGATACTCAGTAATGTTCTGCATGAAGTTTCGCTGAATGATTTGTTAGGTGAGGGGAGTAAGATTTTGCTGTATGAGATGGACAAAATTCAAGAAAGAGGGACTGATGACACCCATATGTCATTTTGTCTTCTTTGTTCTTGAAGAAGGTTCGGATGAGTAGAAGAGACCTATCCCAGTGTAAATGCTACTTTGGCCTCGATGATTATAATGAAGATGACGGGCAGATAGCATCCACCCACACGGAGTCGATCTATGTATCCAACATCCACAAAGACACTTCAACACATGAACAAAGAAAATAAACCACGCCAACCCCAAAACGCCATTTATTTGTGACAGTTCTTGTAGTTTCAAAAGAAGAAAGAGACTGATGACACTAAAGATTTAGATCATAAATTGCTTCTATTTGTTTTTTTTTTAATTTTCTTTTTCTGTTGTTTGTTATGTAATTTTCAGCTAAGAACAACAAATACATTAATCCTATAATGAAAAATATAAAAAAACACCAAACGGGAAAATGCTTGTGAAACGCAATCATGCCATAAAACGTCCCAAAACTACCAAACCATAATAAAATTACTTTGAACAAGTACTATTATAATAAATCAAAAAAAAGGTTAAAACAATGTGCAAAGAGAATAAAACAACAAGTCCCATCTTTATCTAAACACCATTGGAAAACAAAACGCCATAATTACGGCCGTCAAGATTGGACGTGTTACACCATAAAAACAGATGAATCTGAAAACAAAACACGGTAATTGCAAACAGTAAAATGAAACAACGGAAACATAATTACTAACATTTATTATATTGAAAGCCAAATACTTGGGGAATTGAATTTATTTATCTTTTTCAAAACGCCATAAATACCTGTCATGCACGGGAAAAAAAAGTCATTATAAAAGTAGACCATGAGAACACAAACTCAAACACACCAAAAACATTGCCTAAAATGCCACATATTGTCCAAATCACCAAAAACTTAAAAAAATGGCTAAGGTTATTGCATGGAGGTTTGAAGGGAAGGAGAGACGATTCATCATAAAGTTCTCTGATAGGAGAAGCGTGAAGGTAAGGACAATCAAAGCCATACTTGGTATGGATGAAGGGGTTCAGAGGGATATACTAGCCCTTTAGGTTCCAATGGCTAACGACTGTGAAAGAACTCGAATTGTAACAAGAAGATTGAAGAGAAAATTTCTGGCAGAAGATGATGATGATATTGACGATACTCCTCTACCAAAACTTAGCAGTTGGGTGATGCATGAAGAAGCAGGAACGGTTGAAGTGACTTATCAACACGGGGTGCAATATTCATTTCCAATGGAGGAAATGTTGAAGACAGGGAGGCTATTTCTCAGTGAACAACTCTGTGATTTAGCACCTTTGAATGATGCAAAATCCAGGGTTGCAATGATATTCAAGAATAGGCTGCCGCAAAGAAGAGATAAGCTAATGGCGTTATACGCCAATCAAAAATTTGATAATGATGAATCTGAAGAAAGTGATGAACAAAGCGATGGGTACATCTCTGATGTAATCCCATCCACAGAAGACAATTTGTTTATTTTGATTTCGTATTATTAACAAAGACCCCGAACGCCAAAAAAATGACCTGGAAAACGTTATAACGCCAAAAAAATTAACTATGTGACACAAAAAGAATTAATTCAGCGAGACGTAATCGGGGAAAAACAGTAAAACGCCAAGTAATTAATAATTCTAGTTAACGCCAAAATTATCTTGCACGCCAAAAATGAAGCAGCATGTCACAACATGTGAAAATCGGGAAAAAAGAAGAATATTGAAAAGAGAAAAAAACCCCTCAGACCCTGATCATGTCCCGCGCCACGTGTTGGTCCAGTATACGTTTTCACCATTCTCACACTTTTGGGCTTTTTCTCCTGATCCCGTACCTATATATATATATATATATATATATATATATATATATATATATATATATATATATAGGGGACCGCTAAAATGAGAACCACCTCCAGTTGTAAGAACCGTGAGAACTTTTTGATCCGGGGCGAGTTGGACCAAAAAAAATTTTCATAAACGTAGATGCTTGTATTATAAACACATTTGTAAAAAAAAATTCAAATATATAGGGGACCGCTAAAATGAGAACAACCTCCAGTTGTAAGAACCGTGAGAACTTTTTGATCCGGGGCGAGTTGGACCAAATTTTTTTTTCATAAACGTAGATGCTTGTATTATAAACACATTTGTAAAAAAAAATTCGAAAAAAAAATGTCATGTGTGTAGTTTTGAGCACCACAAGTTTGTGTTTACGGGTACCGTAAATTTTTAAATTTACGGTATTTTTAAATTTACGGTACCCGTAAACACAAACTTGTGGTGCTTAAAACTACACACACGACATTTTTTTTTGAATTTTTTTTACAAATGTGTTTATAATACATGCATCTACGTTTATGAAAAAAATTTTTGATCCACCTCGCCCCGTACGGTGTAGTTCTCACGGTTCTTACAACTGGAGGTGATTCTCATTTTAGCGGTCCCCTACATATATATATATTGGGGAGGGTTCAAGCGAAAACTACTTTTATTGTGAAAACTTGAAAACTAACTAAAAAAGCTTAAAAACCATACCAATTTTTTTTTTACAATTTTTTTATAAATTTTTGATATTTTTATATATAAAAAAACAAAACTTTCAAAAAAAATGTACTGCAGTACACATATAATGCACATGTGCAGTAAAACTTTTTTTTTTTTGAAAAAAGTTTTTTATATATATAAAAACTAGCGAAAATTTGTAAAAAAAATGGTATGTTTTAGGCTTTTTTAGTTAGTTTTCAGGTTTTCACTTTAATTAGTGGTTTTTAATTGAGTCGTCCCCTATATATATATATATATATATATATATATATATATATATATATATATATATATATTATTTAAAAGTGAGGAGACACCAAAGAATGACAATTCTACAAAAATAACTTCATTTAATACTATAGAAAGAACACATATAGTATTAATTTAGAGATGGGCTAAGCGTATTTTAGTATTTTCATGAAAAATTAACATAAAATTTTGATGAAGCTAGGGGACAAGACCTAAAATGATATAAAAACCAAACTATTGGATTAAAAAAGTCAGAAAATCTTTTGGACTGAAATATTTATTTTGAGTAAATCACAAGAACTAAAATATTATTTAACTCTTTAAACAACTAAAATCAACATTATTTTACATATGTAACATTTAGTAGATATAATTACGCATAAAAAATCTCGTTATAATAAACCGAAATTAATTAATTTGGAATTAAAACTAAAATGAGAGAGAAAAGTGTAGAAAAAAAAGTAAGAGAGACAAAGTAGGTGAGAGAAAATGTGGAGAAATAAAAGGTTGGTGAGAGAGAAACTGAAAAAAGAAAGTTTGTAAGATAAAAAAAAAGTAAAGAGAGAATGTTTGTGAAATGAAAGGTGGAGAGAAAGGGTTTTCTAATGGCACACACCCTGTCTATCCGCACACTTTTTCAATTCAATACGCATCGTATAGACCTATACGATGCATATTGAAATAAAGTAAAAGACATGGCAGACTGACAGGTGCAGGTTATGTCTGGCGGCGGGCTTGATATGCATCGTATAGGCCTATACGATGCGTATCAAGGCACTTATTTTGTGAGGTTTATTTTTTGGTGTGTTGTGTTGAATGCGAACCCGAGAAACGAAAGGGATTTCGAGCAGTTGGTCAATTACATGATAGATAAAGATCTTGACACGATCATATCCATTTTCAAGTATTAGACTAGATAGTCCAAGATGAAATATATTAAAACCATTCAAGCCCACAAGTCTACAATGTGTTATGGTTAGATTTTTCAAGTTTGCATAGTGGAAGAAAAAACTAGCACCCCTGTCAATATTGTCATAATGCAGTGTTTAATGAAGCGATTTTATCATGTATCATGTGGTAAACAAATACCAAGGGTATATTCAGATCTCTATTCGGTCATCTTTCTGAGCTTTTACACACGAATACGTGGTTCCCAATTTGCGGAACATAATCCTAGATTGTCTAAAGAAGCGCTTTTATCATGTGTCATATTAGATGCGTATCAAGGTACTGATTTTTTGAAGTTTATTTTTTGTTGTGTTGT
>JARYGA010060800.1:89794-113481 GCA_030545235.1 Helianthus tuberosus | reverse complement strand
GAGACCCGCTTCAAATCCATGTTGGGGGGCGTTGTGGGAGTAGATCTTCAAAACCACGAACAAATGATCAGGGATGCTTTAAGGGAAGAAGGATTCCAAAACATTCATTTATGAATTTTCTTTCTTTAAACATCAGAGGGTTAGGAGAGGGGATAAAAATAAAGCGGGATGGGTTAAAGATGTAAAAAGAGAGAATGAGATTGACTTCATTGCTTTACAAGAAACTCAATTAATTGACATTTCAGGTATAGCTTTTGAGAAATTTTGGGGAGTTGGAAAATTCGAGATGGATCACGTGCCAGCTAGCGGATGATCTGGAAGGGTTGTCAGCTTATGGGATCCTAACGTTTTCAAGGTACATGATTCTGTCAAACATCCAAATTTTCTTTTATCTTTGGGGGTTTTAAAAGGTAGTAACAAAGAGATCAATATCATTAATGTCTATGCTCCGCAAAAGGTCCCAAACAAAAAAGGCTCTGTGGGATGAAATATGGGAGATTATGGGAAAATATTCGGGGTGGTGGGTGATTTTGGATGATTTTAATGCGGTTCGCTCTTCAGGGGAAAGAAGGAACTCGAAATTCAACAAATATTGCGCTTCAAATTTCAATAATTTTATTTTAGAAAATGGTTTGAAAGAATACAGCATGAAAGGTAGGAGATTCACGTATGCTAAAGATAATGATAATAAAGAAAGCAAGATTAACAGAGTCTTGGTGTGTCACAATTTTTTCTCGGAATAGCCGATGGCGTGTTTGCGGGCTATGCCGAGGTTACTCTCGGATCACTATCCTCTGCTTCTGACATGTTCGAATAAAATTTATGGTCCAAAGCCATTTAGAATTTTCAACTCCTGGTTTGACCGAAAGGGCTTTGACGATACGGTGAACAAGGCGTGTGAAAATTTTAACGGAGTCGGGGAACCCGATGAGATGCTTCTTCAAAAATTCAAAAAGATTAGGGAGGATATCAAAAAGTGGAAAAAAGAGGTTTTAACCATGGAAGGAGAAAGAGAAAGTAGCCTTAAGGAGGAGTTAAAAAATCTGGAAGAATTGTCAGAAAACAAGAAAACAAGGAGTTATCAGAAGAGGAGGAGGAGTGGATTAAGATGGAATGCATTAAAGATTTAAAGGAGCTGGAAGAATATAAAATTAAAGATCTAAAACAAAGAGCTAGAATTAAATGAGATTTGGAAGGATATGAAAACTCGGCCTTTTTTCACGGATACATCAATAGTAGGAGGGCGGCCAACAATATTCTTGGTCTTTTGATTGATGGACTTTGGACTACCCAGCCTTCTTTGGTGAAAAAAGAGATTAAGGGCTTTTTCAAATTGGCTTTCGAGGAAAAATTCTCTGATAGACCAAAACTCAATTGCTAGAATATTAGATGTCTATTGGAGGAAGATGTGAATTCTCTTACTGTCCCTTTTAGGAACGACGAGATCAAGAAAGCGGTATTCGCGTGTGAGGCCGACAAAGCTCCTGGGCTAGATAGACTTAATTTCAAATTCGTTAAAAGGTACTAGAATTTATTTGAAAATGATTTTTATAACTTGCTAGCTTCTTTTTACAGCAAGGTAAAATTACGTGGGGATGTAGTTCGTCATTGTAACACCCCAAAAATATGTAATTTATTTATTTATCTTAAAATTAGTTCTAAGAATGTAGTATGATAACCTTAGTTAAATAACTAAATTAAATAAATGAAATGATAACATAGAAAGAATGAGAATTTGTGCATCAATAAAATAAAGCTAGAACCTGAGGGACTAAAGTTGAACAATTGAATGAAAGTTTTATTAACTAAAATAAAACACACATTTCACACATTCAGTGTGAGTGTATTGGAGGTCGATCAGAAGAAGGGCAAGAACAACAACCCTTGTTGTTCCAAAATTCTCAAAATTAGAAGGGTTTAAGAAGCCAAATCAGATGCATGAACTCAAAATCTCAATCATCTAAGCTTGTTCATCAAAGTGGTAAGTTGAATTTCTTAAAATGATGAATTGTGAAAAATGGGTTTCAACCCAATCTTATAGTAATGTGAATAATTGTGTATTTGTGAGTTAGAATTACACAATAGAACAAGAATTTGGTTTGAGTTTGGTTAATTGAATGACTTGAAGTATTAACCACTTGAATTAGGAAGATTGTGAAGAACATGAATGAATTATGTGCATATTGTTATAATGGTTAAGTGTGAGAATTGTTATTGGTAAATAATTGATAGTTGAAACTGATTTGGTAGGATTGTTGTATGAAGTTTTGGTTGATCTTGATAATCTAAGAATGAATTGGTAGAACCATGCTTTGAACACTTGTACTTTATGCTTTGTTGATGTTATGCATACCAAGTGTTTGATGAAATGCCTAAATGAAGAATTCAACCATGTTAGTCATAAACCTTATGTAATAATCATGACTTGAATGTGCTTATGAAGTAGGCTTAAAAATATATGGTGTCTTATCAAAAGATGTATGTAAATAAGTATAAGACATGCATTCTAAGTACGAATGGTTATGTATAGGTGCAAGGAAGAAGGTTCAAGTCACGTGAAGCAACAAGGAAATCAAGAACGAGGTATGTTACTTGTACGGTTAAAGTTTACTTGTAGTAATGTTTATTGATATATATAGTGGTATTCGAAGTGCGTTATAGAATGGTCGTGTAATAGACCCATCACTAACGGGTCAAAGAAAAAGAATATATGTTGGAATGTTATGTAGTCGAACCGAATGAACGGGACACACTAAAATAATGTATGGTGGAATGTTATGTAGTCGAACCGCGTAAACAGGTCACACTAAAGAATGTATGTTGGAATGTTTTGTAGTCGAACCGTATGAATGGGTCGCACTAAAATAATGTATGTTGGAATGTTATGTAGTCGAACAGCGTAAACGAGTCGCACTAAAGAATGTATGTTGGAATGTTTTATAGTCGAACCGTATGAATGGGTCGCACTAAAATAATGTATGTTGGAATGTTATGAAGTCGAACCGCATAAACGGGTCGCACTAAAGAATGTATGTTGGAATGTTTTGTAGTTGAACCGTATGAATGGGTCGCACAAAAATAGTGTATGTTGTTTTATACCTTCTAACTTTAATTGATGATTTACCGTTTGTACTAAAAATCATATTCATGATAGTTTATGTAGTATGTAGAATGATCCGCTATGAACGGGTCTTATGAAATAAAAGTTCTAGAAAGCAAGTTGTATCATGTTCGGTTCATTCCAAAGGAACCGAACGATGAAAGGAAGAAATGAAAGAAGGATAATAATACTCGACCCTTATATTCGAGTCGGAATGTAAAGAGAAAGAACCAAAGGAAAGTCTTAGTTCGTGTTCAACGGACCGAATGAAAGTTATGACAAGAATGTTATTATCCATTACTAACGGGTAAGTAAGGAATGGAATGTCACGTCTCTATTTTGAGACGGGAATGTAATGACCCGTTTAACGGGTAGTATGTGCAAAAGAATGATGTAAAGGCAAGAGATGGATAAATTGGTTTATTTGAAAAAGATGATATGGATGACGAATTAACTCATTAATTTGTTATTTGATGTAGGTAAAACTTCAACTTAATTGGTTCGGCGACTTGGAACGAGCACCCATATGTATCTCGCCTATATGCGCTTCCGCTACTTTTAGTAACAATGGTTATGGTCAAAAAGTATTTTGTTGTATCTAGTTTTGTTTAGTAGCTAGACTTTTGAAGTTTGACTTGATGGATCTTTTAAAAATTTTCTAGATGTTGGTAGACATTTAAAAGTAATGTTATGGTTTTGTTAAGTCTTTTGAAAGTGTCGTTAATTTACTTGAAATAAAGTTTGCCAAAAAAAAAATAGGGATATGCTCATGTTACGATCGGGTCATGCCGAATTTTCTAAAATTAACTGCTTATAATTATCTAAGTCTAAAATGTATAAAAAGGGCGTTATATAAAAATGAAAGTTTTAAATTAACGACATTTTTTTTACATGTTGTTTTGACCTTATGTAAAAGTGGGCGTATCAAGTTGGTATCAGAGCTGAGGTTTGAGGGATTCAAGCACAAGTAACAGTGCTTGAACTCAAACTGGTAGCTCGCGCGATGGGTGTGTTCGTTCCAAGACCGCACATGAGGTAAAAGTATAAGTTTTCGGTAGATGAAACTGTGTATGATGTGTTTACGGTATGAAATTTGTTTTAAGTTAGTTATGTGTGGGAGTAATAATGGGGATGGGGATTAGTGGTAAAATAACTTGAAGAATGTGAGTTAGATGGAATTCGTATGAGAATTCGGATAAATGTATGCTTTGATCAGAATTATGCATTAGAGGCTTGTACCTTGTGCTTGAAAGGTGCGATACTTATGTGTATATAATGATTTGCTTTATTATGATTAAGAGGCGAATATGTTCTAAATATGAATCATACGAGTTTATTAGTAAAGGATATGTTGGAATTATGTTATATAGTTACCTTGAATGATATTTGCTATTTGTAGAATCATGGAGCTTTAGCATGTGAAAATACGTATATGTAAATGTACATGTGTATTGTTTAGAGGATCACGTAAATTGTATATGTCAAACAATACGAGTATGAAATGTGTAGGATATTAATATTATGGCCTACCATATTTAGATGAATACATGTTCAAAAGTTTAAAGTGTGTAAGTAAGACAGTTGACTTTCTGAAAGTCAACAGTATAGGTATATCATGGAATGGCCATTAGAAACAATTGTTAAACTCGGCCTTTTTTCACGGATACATCAATAGTAGGAGGGCGGCCAACAATATTCTTGGTCTTTTGATTGATGGACTTTGGACTACCCAGCCTTCTTTGGTGAAAAAAGAGATTAAGGGCTTTTTCAAATTGGCTTTCGAGGAAAAATTCTCTGATAGACCAAAACTCAATTGCTAGAATATTAGATGTCTATTGGAGGAAGATGTGAATTCTCTTACTGTCCCTTTTAGGAACGACGAGATCAAGAAAGCGGTATTCGCGTGTGAGGCCGACAAAGCTCCTGGGCTAGATAAACTTAATTTCAAATTCGTTAAAAGGTACTAGAATTTATTTGAAAATGATTTTTATAACTTGCCAGCTTCTTTTTACAGCAAGGTAAAATTACGTGGGGATGTAGTTCGTCATTGTAACACCCAAAAAATATGTAATTTATTTATTTTTCTTAAAATTAGTTCTAAGAATGTAGTATGATAACCTTAGTTAAATAACTAACTTAAATAAATGAAATGATAACATAGAAAGAATGAGAATTTGTGCATCAATAAAATAAAGCTAGAACCTGAGGGACTAAAGTTGAACAATTGAATGAAAGTTTTATTAACTAAAATAAAACACACATTTCACACATTCAGTGTGTGTGTGTTGGAGGCCGATCAGAAGAAGGGCAAGAACAACAACCGTTGTTGTTCCAAAATTCTCAAAATTAGAAGGGTTTAAGAAGCCAAATCAGATGCATGAACTCAAAATCTCAATCGTCTAAGCTTGTTCATTAAAGTGGTAAGTTGAATTTCTTAAAATGATGAATTGTGAAAAATGGGTTTCAACCCAATCTTATAGTAATGTGAATAATTGTGTATTTGTGAGTTAGAATTACACAATAGAACAAGAATTTGGTTTGAGTTTGGTTAATTGAATGACTTGAAGCATAAACGCACTTGAATTAGGAAGATTGTGAAGAACATGAATGAATTATGTGCATCTTGTTATAATGGTTAAGTGTGAGAATTGTTATTGGTAAATAATTGATAGTTGAAACTGATTTGGTAGGATTGTTGTATGAAGTTTTGGTTGATTTTGATAATCTAAGAATGAATTGGTAGAACCATGCTTTGAACACTTGTACTTTATGCTTTGTTGATGTTATGCATACCAAGTGTTTGATGAAATGCCTAAATGAAGAATTCAACCATGTTAGTCATAAACCTTATGTAATAATCATGACTTGAATGTGCTTATGAAGTAGGCTTAAAAATATATGGTGTCTTATCAAAAGATGTATGTAAATAAGTATAAGACATGCATTCTAAGTAAGAATGGTTATGTATAGGTGTAAGGAAGAAGGTTCAAGTCACGTGAAGCAACAAGGAAATCAAGAACGAGGTACGTTACTTGTACGGTTAAAGTTTACTTGTAGTAATGTTTATTGATATATATAGTGGTATTCGAAGTGCGTTATAGAATGGTCGTGTAATAGACCCATCACTAACAGGTCAAAGAAAAAGAATATATGTTGGAATGTTAAATAGTCGAACCGAATGAACGGGACACACTAAAATAATGTATGTTGGAATGTTATGTAGTCGAACCGCGTAAACGGGTCACACTAAAGAATGTATGTTGGAATGTTTTGTAGTCGAACCGTATGAATGAGTCGCACTAAAATAATGTATGTTGGAATGTTATGTAGTCGAACCGCGTAAACGGGTCGCACTAAAGAATGTATGTTGGAATGTTTTATAGTCGAACCGTATGAATGGGTCGCACTAAAATAATGTATGTTGGAATGTTATGTAGTCGAACCGCATAAACGGGTCGCACTAAAGAATGTATGTTGGAATGTTTTGTAGTTGAAATGTATGAATGGGTCGCACTAAAATAGTGTATGTTGTTTTATGCCTTCTAACTTTAATTGATGATTTACCGTTTGTAAAAAAATCATATTCATGATAGTTTATGTAGTATGTAGAATGATCCGCTATGAACGGGTCTTATGAAATAAAAGTTCTAGAAAGCAAGTTGTATCATGTTCGGTTCATTCCAAAGGAACCGAACGATAAAGGAAGAAATGAAAGAAGGATAATAATACTCGACCCATTATATTCGGGTCGGAGTGTAAAGAGAAAGAAGTAAAGGAAAGTCTTAGTTCCTGTTCAACGGACCGAATGAAAGTTATGACAAGAATGTTATTATCCGTTACTAACGGGTAAGTAAGGAATGGAATGTTACGTCTCTATTTTGAGACGAGAAGGTAATGACCTGTTTAATGGGTAGTATGTGCAAAAGAATGATGTAAAGGCAAGAGATGGATAAATTGGTTTATTTGAAAAAGATGATATGGATGACGAATTAACTCATTAATTTGTTATTTGATGTAGGTAAAACTTCAACTTAATTGGTTCGGCGACTTGGAACGAGCACCCATATGTATCTCGCCTATATGCGCTTCCGCTACTTTTAGTAACAATGGTTATGGTCAAAAAGTATTTTGTTGTAACTAGTTTTGTTTAGTAGCTAGACTTTTGAAGTTTGACTTGATGGATCTTTTAAAAATTTTCTAGATGTTGGTAGAAATTTAAAAGTAATGTTATGGTTTTGTTAAGTCTTTTGAAAGTGTCGTTAATTTACTTGAAATAAAGTTTGCCAAAAAAAACAGGGATATGCTCATGTTACGATCGGGTCATGCCGAATTTTCTAAAATTAACTGTTTATAATTATCTAAGTCTAAAATGTAAAGAAAATGGTGTTATATAAAAATGAAAGTTTTAAATTAACGACATTTTTTTTACATGTTGTTTTGACCTTATGTAAAAGTGGGGGTATCAGTCATTTATCACTCTTATCCCGAAAATCAAGGACCCGGTGGGACTGAAAGATTATAGACCGATCAATCTGATTGGGGTGAGTAGTAAAACTATATCAAAGATCCTTGCAAATCAGCTCAAAAAGGTTATAGGCACCATCATTTCAGAAAACCAAACGACATTCCTTAAAGGTAGGTACATTCTTGACAACCCGTTAATGTTAAACGAGCTCATCGCTTGGATTAAGAAAGATAAAAATAATGCTTTCCTGTTAAAAAATGATTTTGAAAAAGCTTATGATAACGTCAGTTGGAGTTTTCTTTTAGATATCATGTGGAAGATGGGTTTTCCTAATTTGTGGTGTAAATGGATTGGAGGGGTTTTGGCTTCGGCTAGATCCTCGGTTTTAGTGAATGGGTCCCCCACTTATGAATTTAACTGTTATAAAGGGGTGAGACAAGGGGATCCGCTATCTCCGTTTTTGTTCCTTCTGGTAATGGAAGCGATGTCTAGCATTTTCTTCAAAGCAGGGTTGGAAGGGATCTTTAAAGGAATTCAAACCCCTAAAAATGGTCCGGTCATTTCTCACCTCTTTTATGCTAACGACGCTCTTTTACTAGGGGAATGGGATAGGCTAAATGTGACGAACGTGGCTAGATGCCTCAGAATTTTTTATATGTGCTCTGGATTAAAAATCGACCTTCACAAATCCAACTTATATGGGATGGGTGTGAATGAGGGGGATATCAAAGATATGGCTAAGGTGATTGGGTGTAACACAGGAAATATCCTGCTGACCTACTTAGGATTACGGTGGGAGCGAACATGAATAGAATTAGTAACTGGGATTCTATAGTTGAGATTTGTAATAAAAGATTGTCGGTTTGGAAAGCAAAAACTATTTCTATGGGGGGAGGCTCACTTTGATTAACTTTGTTCTTGAGAGTTTACCTATTTATTGCTTTTCTTTGTATAAGGTCCCTATGGGTATTATAAAAAAATCTTGAGGCAAAAATGAGAAAATTTCTTTGGGCGGGCTCTAGTGACACTAATAAAATGAATTGGGAGGCTTGGGATTGGGTTACTTAACCCAAGAATAAGGGGGGTGTGGGTATCAACAGACTTAAAAACGTTAACGAGACTCTCCTCTATAAATGGGGGTGGAGATATAAGGTTGAAAATCAAAATTTACGGAGGAAAGTGGTGGAAGCGTGTCATGGTAAAAACAATCGAAGAAGTTTTCTGCCGGTTAATGGTAATATTGCTAGCTGTTGGATAAATATTGTAAAAGTGATTTCCAAATTAAAATTTAACGGGAAGTGTTTGAACAGGATGATTGTGGGTAAAGTGGGGAATGGTAACGGTCTATGTTTTTGGTTGGACAACTGGGTGGTAGATTACCATTTCGTGGAAAGATGGCCACATCTATTCGTTTTTGAAAGATTTAAATCTTGCAGGGTTGCGGACATAATGAATATAGTTCAAGATAATGATGGCTACTCGTGGAATTGGATTAGGCATCCCAAGACGAACATCGAGCTTAAGGAATGGCAGGATTGTAAAGAAGTGACAAACACGGTGGGACTGTCCAACGATAGAGATTCATGGTACTGGAACGTTGACAAACAAGAGGGGTTCTCGGATAATTCGGTGAAAAAGGCTCTCATAAATGATAGGGGAAATAGCCTTATCCCTAACTATGTCTGGTGTAAATGGATTCCGCTAAAGTGTAATATAATGGCTTGAAGAGGTAACTTAGACAGACTTGCAACAAAGGTTAACTTGAAAAGAAGGAATGTGGATATTACGTCGGTTATGTGCCCGTTCTGTGACGAGTATGAGGAATCGGTGGATAACCTATTCATAGCATGTTCGATGGCTTTCTGGGTTTGGGCGGCTGTCAGTGCTTGGTGCAATATTCCTCCAGCCTTCACATTCATAGATATATTGGATATCCATAATTACTGTCATTTTGGAAAGAAAGCAAAAAAGATTATGCTTGGTTTGGTCATAACCTCTGTTTGGTGTATTTGGAAAGGCAGAAACAAGTTGGTGATCAATCAGAACAGGAGAAACCCGCAGGAGATCGTTTCAGATATAAAATCGAGGGGTTTTGCTTGGGTTAAAACTAGATCTTCATGTAAATATATTAGTTGGAAGGAGTGGTGTAAATACCCAATGTATATGTTGTAATTATTTGCCCTTTGCCTGTTTGGGTCAGGGATTCTGATTGTATTGGCGTTTTGCCCGTTTGGCTCAGAGGTGTATTTTAAATGAAGTTTAATTTAAAAAAAAAAAAAAGCTATTAAAGGGGGTCATCATAATGTCAAGGGTACTCCAGTTGATTTTAAGAACTATCAGCCAGCTGTTGAGAATTTTCATATGGGAAAAAACACAATTATTTTTTGATCATATACGAGATCGGTTTGATAATTTAATTGAATCCTTTTTCGACTTTGTTGTCTCCATAGCCCAATTAGATTTGTGTTGGTTTATGATAGTTTTGTATCATTATTATATATTTAAGTATGTATAAAACACTTCTGTTACGTTTAATTTTTATTGTGTTGTTTTTCTTTTATAATTTTATACAATCTCTGTGTCCCTTTATTTTGTTACACTAGTCTTACATACTCACTAATTACATACATTACTAGTAAGTTAAACAAGAGTTAAATACTATTTTAGTGCTCATGGTTTGCTTTACATATCCATTTTAGTCCAAAAGATTTTTTGTGAGTTTTATAATCAAATAGCTTAGTTTTCATATCTATTTAGGTCCAGTCCACTACCTTCATTCAAATCTTTTGTTAATTTCTCATAAAAAGATCAAAGTACCCTTAGCCCATTTTTCAACTAATGTTACATCTTTCAATACCGATAAATGAAATTTTTTGTACATATCACTTTATGATGCCTACTCACTTTTACGTAATAGTATAAAATTTTTATACACATTATATATATGGGAGAAGGATCCGTTAGGAACCACCCTTTATTGTGAGAACCACAATAACCAGTGAACACAACAAAAAATACCTAAAAATAGCTAAAAACACACAAATTTTTTTTATAAATATTTTTAGCTCAAACTTGCTAATTTTCGTTACCAATTTTTTTTTTTTTTTTTTTTTTTGTGTTTTTTAGATTTTGTTAGGTTTTTTGGGGGTTTAGTTTTAGCATTTTAGCTTGGGTTGGGGTTGGAAGGGGGGGGGGGGGGGGGGTTAGGTTTTTGGGCGGTGGGTGTTTGGTTTTTTTTAGGTTTTTTTTTTTTTTGGGGGGGGGGGGGGGGGGGGGTTTGGTTTTTTTAAGGTTTTTTTGGTGTGTTCACATTCGTTCTCATGGTTCTCACAATAAAGGTGGTTCTCAAATGAATCTTACCCTATAAATATATATATATATATATAGGATAAGGATCCGTTAGGAACCACCCTTTATTGCGAGAACCGCGAGAAGGGGGGGGTTAGGTTTTTGGGCGGTGGGTGTTTGGTTTTTTTTTTGGGGGGGGGGGGGGGGGTTTGGTTTTTTTAAGGTTTTTTTGGTGTGTTCACATTGGTTCTCATGGTTCTCACAATAAAGGTGGTTCTCAAATGAATCTTACCCTATAAATATATATATATATATATATATATATATAGGATAAGGATCCGTTAGGAACCACCCTTTATTGCGAGAACCAGTGTGAACACATGGTATTTTTGTAATTATAATATGTTTATGATAAAACACGCGCATTCCTTTTTTTGTTACTGTTCTCTGTTTTAGGGTTTCAAGAGTTTCATCAATTCACAATTTTCACAAGTGGTAGAGAAGCTTCATAGTGGTTTCACGGCGGCGAAGAGGCGTTCACGGTGGTTTTCACGGCAGAGAGGTAGTCGCCGTTCACATATTTCATGGTGGTGGCAGTCGGCACAGTGTTTACGGTGTTATATGGCATCTTCTGATTCATCACATGTCGATCCTCATACATCTGATGATCCTCCTCATACATTGTTCCTCCTGTAAGCCTAATCGTGCCATTCCTCCTACCATTATTCCTCTTGTAACCCTAATCGTGCCACACTCCTTGAGGATTCTGATCGTGTTGCCCTAATTACGAATGGAATACTCGATTACGAATCGATGAAGAATATATGATCTATGATTATGTTCTTACTGCAACAAAATCGATCATAATACAAATTTTGTAGCACTAACCTCAATTATACGACGAATTTTGAAATGTCTGATGGTAAAATCCATACGAAGAACGGTTTATGGTGTATTGTTATCGCTATGACGAAGACAAACTGCTGATGTAATCGAGACGAAGACGAACTACAGAGAATTGGTGATGCTTGAGAACTGAGAACTGCTGATGCAATTCGACTGTCTGACTTGATTTTTGTATAAATACACCATCCTGCACATGTGCAACACTTTACCATTACCCTATAACCATCACCAATAATCTACATCTTGCACATGTGCATCACATTACCATTACCCTATAATCATCACCAATAATCTGTTTATCATTTATGTGCATCACATTACCATTACCCTATAATCATCACCAATAATCTGTTTATCATTTATACAACATTCTTACACATAACATTTACCTTATTAAATATCACTTTTTTTATCATTTCTTTATTCACTTTTTAACATTCTTTCTATATTCTGGAACATTCATACACAATGAAGCTGCTACAATTGCTGCTGGAATTCCGGACCCCCCTAACGATGAAACCGATTCTTATTCTGATGATGATAATTAGATAATGATACTTATGAAGATACGTATGGTGATTCTGAAGACCCTACATACATAAATGTACATGGACAACCACTTAGACGTTTATCCATACGTCATAATGCACCCAACCATCAAAAATTTGATTAAGTTCGTCGTCAAAATATTGATCATTTTGTTTTATTATTCATTTTACATTTAATCTAAACTGTTTACACTCAAGTTGCTCATCTACGTTGAACTATTGTTTACATTTAATTTGAAACTTCTGCGTTCAATTTGATTATGTTGAATTACTGTTCACGTTTAATTTAGTCTTTTTACATTCAATTTGACCTACAAGTTTACATTGAACTACTCGATTAAACATCATTTAAACTATGTATTCTGATATTATGATTACAAATTCCGATGTTTATGATTGCACTTGCACGGATGATACTTTTTTTTATCACACTCATTGTTATTGTTTCGACCAGTTTTGTAAATGTCGCATTCCAAGGCTGAGTACTCGATGACTATTCAGTACTCGGAACCTTACCTTGAAGAGTTACTACAAGTCAGCCTTTATAAGTCGGAGGCGGTCAAACTCGGCCTCCTCGGCGACTACTCGGATTACTCGGTCAACTACTCGGCCTACCCGGTGACTATTCGGGATTATGCTAATTTTGACATGAGTTATGCTAATTTTAACATGAATAATGATAGTTATGACATGAATTACACATATTTTGACACATATAAAACATCCAATAAATAATTTCTTTATATTTAACATGTCCGAGTACTCTCCAAGTACTCCCCGAGTACTCCGAGTACTCCCCACTCTCCACTCGGCCGATTAGGGAGCGCCTAGCGACTTCTGCAACACTGGTTTCGACCAATGCACATGTGCATACATGAATATTTTAACTACATTTGATCTGTTTTCCTTTACATATACATCAACATATGTAATGTGGTACCCCATACGTAATAGGGTACCACATACACTCCACATGGTTATTGTTTCGAACAATGCAGTTGTGCATACATGTTTACTGTTTCACTACACATTGTTATTGTTTCTTCCAATGCACATGTGCATACATCAATATTCTAACAACATATAATCCGTTTTCCTTTACATATACATCAACATATGTTTTTCTTTACATATACATCAACATATGTAATGTGGTACCCCATACATAATAGGGTACCACATACGTTAATATGATATGAACAAATATACAATACTTTAAAACATACACGTATTCATTACTACCATGTTTATTGTTTTTTTATTACTACACATGTGCATTACCAACATTAACACACTATCACACAATTTTTGTATAACAACAAGTAAATATAACACCCTTATCATAAGGAATCACATAATCCGAACAACACTTGTTATTACACAAATGCATCACCGGCATATACTGTACTAAACAAAATATGACATCCTAAATTAACAAATATAACCATTCATAATACATAATACAATACCAATATGTATGGTATATCAAACTTTGAACATGTGCAATACCAACATTACCTCTACCAAACAACATAATACATCATATATTAACAAATATTAACAAACTTGATCATCCGTATTGCATGTCCACAAACTACCTACACGTAACAATCACTTTAGTTCACAACCTCACACCTTCTGCTCTTCTTTCCATTTTCTAAGCATCTTCCAACACTCCTATTTCAACGCCTCTTCGTCTATCATTTTCTGATAATTTTTCATCTTTCAACCTATTAATCAAATATGCCTTTGTTGTCAATCCATGAGTAGTTTCTAATGTATTTTTCCTGCATACATTACATATATTACATCAGTTATTTCATTTGTGCACATGTGCAGTAAACATATTACATACAATATGTACAATGTTTATGTTTTAAAGTAAAGATTCACGTGTGCATATGCCGTAATACATTCATATTAACTTAATCTAACAAAATATGCGTATGTGCATAACTATGCATATGTGCATAACTATGCACATGTGCATTAACATGACTGACCTTATCAACAGGTTTGTTTCAATAAAAAAAAATTTAACCCTTACCAAATCAAATTTCGTATTACCACCAATCATATTTAACATCAATTAGTAACAAAACTATTATGACAAACTATGCACGTGTGCATAACTTTTTTTTTAAATGCAAATGTTATTCACAGAAGCTAACCTCCAAAACAGAGGCGGCCGAACCAACCACTACAACAAAACAAAAAAACAACAACTCAACACAAGAACCTAAAGACTGAAAACTAGCAGCTACCTTATATCGAAACTACACCATTTTTCCCAACTCACGGACCTATTTTAGACCGATTCTTATACCGTAAAAAACCGACGGACTTAATATTACGGATAATCTCTCCGGGGTTAACTTGAGTCTCTGAGAACCTTTTATTGTTCTTGGCTAACCATATACACCAACTTGTCACGAACATAATGCCATGTAAAGCTTCTTTCATTTATCTATCCAGATTGCAAAACCCAGAGGCAATTACGATATCTTTAGCCGAAAACAGAATAAAAGGACTCACCTTGCACCACAGACTGATGTGATACTAGACAGCCGACGCTACCCTGCACGAACAAAGAAGGTGTTCAACTGTTTCATCGCTATCTTCACACAGACAACATTTCACGTCTCCGCCCCCACAGTTCCGATCGCGGAGTGCAGTCAGCGTGGGAATACGATCTAAAACCGCCCTCCAAACAAAAATATTGCATTTTTTTGGACCCATTTCCACCATTTCACAACATGCCTACTGCTGAAATCGGAGCCGCTATACAGGAAGTTCTTGACAGCATTGACTGAAAAATCAGAGTCATTACCTCCCAACCATTCCCAACCATCTTTGCCATCGGACAAAGTGACATTATCGAGGAGCCATATCAGCTCGTGCCATTCCAGTAATTCTTCGGCAGACTTGGGCTTCTCGACAAATTCCAAACCCCCATAAAGTTTATATTATCCTGATTGTACCGGTCCGCCACCAGTCATCGTTTCTCTTGTTCCATTCTAAATATATTTTGGGAAACGGGTTTTTGCATAATTATGCAAATGTGCATTAACATGACTGGCCTTGTTAGCATATTATGGCAAACTATGCACATGTAAATCAACATGAATGACCTTATTAACCTATTCTATCAAATTATGCCCATGTGCATAACTGTATATCACACAATGCTACCTTATTATCATATTCAACCATGAGTTACAGGTTCATATAACTGCATAACATAACTGATTACATATTAATATAACTGCATAACTGTATGTCATAACAAAAAACAACACCAAAATAACAATACATACAAATTATATATCATTTATGAATAAATAATTGAGATTAGTATTCAAATTAATGTGCATATTAACCAACTATGACAATTTATGCACACGTGCATAACTATATAAAAAACAAAATCACCTTATTATATTGATTTATTAAGTGAATCCTATTCAAATTTATGTACATGTTAACATACTATTACGTTTTATGCACATGTGCATAACTATGTATCACACACCTCATTGTCTTATTCAGTGTAATCGTAATTTGTCAAACTTTGCACGTATGCATAACTGTATAGAACATAAAATTAGTTTATTATCCTGTTCCGTATAAACCTATTCTGTGTAAGCCTATTATTTCATTTTAGTGCACATGTGCATTAACTGTATAGATCATAAAATTATCTTATTATCCTGTTTCGTATAAGCCTATTATGCATATTCTGTCATGTTAATGCACATGTGCATTAACACAACATAACTTGTCAACAGTCATAATTCAGTAGTAAAAACCCTATTATTTATCAAATCAACTTCTGTGTTGCCAGTCATATCCAACATTATGCATATAACACCATTCCTTAATAAAAAAAATACATAAAACAACACATCAGTACCACATTACACATAGTTCATCACAACATTAGCCCTTCTGTTCACTCAAAAATCATATATATACCACGATTTTCAATAATTCATTTATGAAACAACTGTTTAAATGTAATAACAACATAATAACATGTCTGAATCGGCGGTCGATATTTTTTTTTATCATATATGACTACAAAACAAGGTGTATGAACTTACAAATTCCAGGAACGGTGCAACAGAGGATCGATAATCCGTTAGACGACTTGTGTTCTTCCGATTATCCCTATCTGTGCATTACGATCGTTTTGCCATAATTTAGATTGGAATATGAATGTGCAATAGGTGATTATGTTGTTAACGCACTGATATCGACTAATTTTGATGAGGAATACATGATGAATTATAAGATCGAGATGATGAATTTTAGGGGATTTGGAGTGTGACGTGAACTGAGATGACGAACTGTGTAGAGATTGGATCCGGATGTAAACTGAATATAAATGATGGTTTAATCTGATGTTTGAAGTCCAGGAGGAGGTGGAGGCAGCTGATTTAATTTTTATTATGTATTTATAGTAATGTCATGTGTTCACATTGGTTCTCGCGGTTCTCGCAATAAAGGTGGTTCTCGCATGAACCCTACCCTATATATATATATATATATATATATAGGGTCATGATTTAGACAAAACGGTGGGAAGTGTGAGAACGGTTATGGATCGTCCGATCAAAACAATCTATAGACTAGATTGGCGCGGTGGCATTTTCATAAATAACTTAAATTTTATTACGTGGTCGCGCTTCATTAAGGGTAAAAAAAGTAAAACATCCTTTCTCACATAAAACGCCGTTGAAATATAAAGCGCCAAATAAATACAAAACGCCAATTTTATCACTGCTTAGTTTTTTCTGTGCTTTTATTTAAGCTCTCAGGCTACAAAAACGCCATAAAATGTAAAACGCCATAATATATAAACGCCAAGCCTTACATCCGGATAAATGTTAATTGCATTTATTGTTATAAAAATAATATCGCGTCTAAACTACTCGCTAAAAAAATCCTATAAATAGAAACGTCTCACCACATTCGGTTTATCACACCAAAAAAACAAACAAAAAACACAATGGTTCCTTAAAAATACAACTCAATGTAAAATGCCAAAAAGTTGAGAGAAATCAATGATGGCAAACATCTTTTCTTTGATACTCAGTAATGTTCTGCATGAAGTTTCGCTGAATGATTTGTTAGGTGAGGGGAGTAAGATTTTGCTGTATGAGATGGACAAAATTCAAGAAAGAGGGACTGATGACACCCATATGTCATTTTGTCTTCTTTGTTCTTGAAGAAGGTTCGGATGAGTAGAAGAGACCTATCCCAGTGTAAATGCTACTTTGGCCTCGATGATTATAATGAAGATGACGGGCAGATAGCATCCACCCACACGGAGTCGATCTATGTATCCAACATCCACAAAGACACTTCAACACATGAACAAAGAAAATAAACCACGCCAACCCCAAAACGCCATTTATTTGTGACAGTTCTTGTAGTTTCAAAAGAAGAAAGAGACTGATGACACTAAAGATTTAGATCATAAATTGCTTCTATTTGTTTTTTTTTTAATTTTCTTTTTCTGTTGTTTGTTATGTAATTTTCAGCTAAGAACAACAAATACATTAATCCTATAATGAAAAATATAAAAAAACACCAAACGGGAAAATGCTTGTGAAACGCAATCATGCCATAAAACGTCCCAAAACTACCAAACCATAATAAAATTACTTTGAACAAGTACTATTATAATAAATCAAAAAAAAGGTTAAAACAATGTGCAAAGAGAATAAAACAACAAGTCCCATCTTTATCTAAACACCATTGGAAAACAAAACGCCATAATTACGGCCGTCAAGATTGGACGTGTTACACCATAAAAACAGATGAATCTGAAAACAAAACACGGTAATTGCAAACAGTAAAATGAAACAACGGAAACATAATTACTAACATTTATTATATTGAAAGCCAAATACTTGGGGAATTGAATTTATTTATCTTTTTCAAAACGCCATAAATACCTGTCATGCACGGGAAAAAAAAGTCATTATAAAAGTAGACCATGAGAACACAAACTCAAACACACCAAAAACATTGCCTAAAATGCCACATATTGTCCAAATCACCAAAAACTTAAAAAAATGGCTAAGGTTATTGCATGGAGGTTTGAAGGGAAGGAGAGACGATTCATCATAAAGTTCTCTGATAGGAGAAGCGTGAAGGTAAGGACAATCAAAGCCATACTTGGTATGGATGAAGGGGTTCAGAGGGATATACTAGCCCTTTAGGTTCCAATGGCTAACGACTGTGAAAGAACTCGAATTGTAACAAGAAGATTGAAGAGAAAATTTCTGGCAGAAGATGATGATGATATTGACGATACTCCTCTACCAAAACTTAGCAGTTGGGTGATGCATGAAGAAGCAGGAACGGTTGAAGTGACTTATCAACACGGGGTGCAATATTCATTTCCAATGGAGGAAATGTTGAAGACAGGGAGGCTATTTCTCAGTGAACAACTCTGTGATTTAGCACCTTTGAATGATGCAAAATCCAGGGTTGCAATGATATTCAAGAATAGGCTGCCGCAAAGAAGAGATAAGCTAATGGCGTTATACGCCAATCAAAAATTTGATAATGATGAATCTGAAGAAAGTGATGAACAAAGCGATGGGTACATCTCTGATGTAATCCCATCCACAGAAGACAATTTGTTTATTTTGATTTCGTATTATTAACAAAGACCCCGAACGCCAAAAAAATGACCTGGAAAACGTTATAACGCCAAAAAAATTAACTATGTGACACAAAAAGAATTAATTCAGCGAGACGTAATCGGGGAAAAACAGTAAAACGCCAAGTAATTAATAATTCTAGTTAACGCCAAAATTATCTTGCACGCCAAAAATGAAGCAGCATGTCACAACATGTGAAAATCGGGAAAAAAGAAGAATATTGAAAAGAGAAAAAAACCCCTCAGACCCTGATCATGTCCCGCGCCACGTGTTGGTCCAGTATACGTTTTCACCATTCTCACACTTTTGGGCTTTTTCTCCTGATCCCGTACCTATATATATATATATATATATATATATATATATATATATATATATATATATATATAGGGGACCGCTAAAATGAGAACCACCTCCAGTTGTAAGAACCGTGAGAACTTTTTGATCCGGGGCGAGTTGGACCAAAAAAAATTTTCATAAACGTAGATGCTTGTATTATAAACACATTTGTAAAAAAAAATTCAAATATATAGGGGACCGCTAAAATGAGAACAACCTCCAGTTGTAAGAACCGTGAGAACTTTTTGATCCGGGGCGAGTTGGACCAAATTTTTTTTTCATAAACGTAGATGCTTGTATTATAAACACATTTGTAAAAAAAAATTCGAAAAAAAAATGTCATGTGTGTAGTTTTGAGCACCACAAGTTTGTGTTTACGGGTACCGTAAATTTTTAAATTTACGGTATTTTTAAATTTACGGTACCCGTAAACACAAACTTGTGGTGCTTAAAACTACACACACGACATTTTTTTTTGAATTTTTTTTACAAATGTGTTTATAATACATGCATCTACGTTTATGAAAAAAATTTTTGATCCACCTCGCCCCGTACGGTGTAGTTCTCACGGTTCTTACAACTGGAGGTGATTCTCATTTTAGCGGTCCCCTACATATATATATATTGGGGAGGGTTCAAGCGAAAACTACTTTTATTGTGAAAACTTGAAAACTAACTAAAAAAGCTTAAAAACCATACCAATTTTTTTTTTACAATTTTTTTATAAATTTTTGATATTTTTATATATAAAAAAACAAAACTTTCAAAAAAAATGTACTGCAGTACACATATAATGCACATGTGCAGTAAAACTTTTTTTTTTTTGAAAAAAGTTTTTTATATATATAAAAACTAGCGAAAATTTGTAAAAAAAATGGTATGTTTTAGGCTTTTTTAGTTAGTTTTCAGGTTTTCACTTTAATTAGTGGTTTTTAATTGAGTCGTCCCCTATATATATATATATATATATATATATATATATATATATATATATATATATATATTATTTAAAAGTGAGGAGACACCAAAGAATGACAATTCTACAAAAATAACTTCATTTAATACTATAGAAAGAACACATATAGTATTAATTTAGAGATGGGCTAAGCGTATTTTAGTATTTTCATGAAAAATTAACATAAAATTTTGATGAAGCTAGGGGACAAGACCTAAAATGATATAAAAACCAAACTATTGGATTAAAAAAGTCAGAAAATCTTTTGGACTGAAATATTTATTTTGAGTAAATCACAAGAACTAAAATATTATTTAACTCTTTAAACAACTAAAATCAACATTATTTTACATATGTAACATTTAGTAGATATAATTACGCATAAAAAATCTCGTTATAATAAACCGAAATTAATTAATTTGGAATTAAAACTAAAATGAGAGAGAAAAGTGTAGAAAAAAAAGTAAGAGAGACAAAGTAGGTGAGAGAAAATGTGGAGAAATAAAAGGTTGGTGAGAGAGAAACTGAAAAAAGAAAGTTTGTAAGATAAAAAAAAAGTAAAGAGAGAATGTTTGTGAAATGAAAGGTGGAGAGAAAGGGTTTTCTAATGGCACACACCCTGTCTATCCGCACACTTTTTCAATTCAATACGCATCGTATAGACCTATACGATGCATATTGAAATAAAGTAAAAGACATGGCAGACTGACAGGTGCAGGTTATGTCTGGCGGCGGGCTTGATATGCATCGTATAGGCCTATACGATGCGTATCAAGGCACTTATTTTGTGAGGTTTATTTTTTGGTGTGTTGTGTTGAATGCGAACCCGAGAAACGAAAGGGATTTCGAGCAGTTGGTCAATTACATGATAGATAAAGATCTTGACACGATCATATCCATTTTCAAGTATTAGACTAGATAGTCCAAGATGAAATATATTAAAACCATTCAAGCCCACAAGTCTACAATGTGTTATGGTTAGATTTTTCAAGTTTGCATAGTGGAAGAAAAAACTAGCACCCCTGTCAATATTGTCATAATGCAGTGTTTAATGAAGCGATTTTATCATGTATCATGTGGTAAACAAATACCAAGGGTATATTCAGATCTCTATTCGGTCATCTTTCTGAGCTTTTACACACGAATACGTGGTTCCCAATTTGCGGAACATAATCCTAGATTGTCTAAAGAAGCGCTTTTATCATGTGTCATATTAGATGCGTATCAAGGTACTGATTTTTTGAAGTTTATTTTTTGTTGTGTTGTGTCGAATGTGAATCCGAGAAATGTATTCGCTGGATCACACGTAGGAGAAACTAGCTAGGACTAGAGCCCTGAAGTTGTCATTTGATAATCACACGTGACAGTTCATTTGATAAAATACGTGAGAGAAAATACCAGCACCCTTGTCGTTCCGTATTTTCTCCTTTTCTAATTCTCGAAGAATCTGATAACGTATTCTCTGTTTCTTTAAATCGTCTGTAAAATTATGTTTCTCTAATATGACATATGATAAAATCGCTTCCTTAGACAATCTCGGATTATGTTCCGTTTTATGACACATGACACATGATACGTCACGCTTACCTTAATCACATCTTCCATGGAGTCACAGATCCGACAATAGCGCCCACGGATCTTATGCCCACCCGAGACCGACCTCTGGATCACACGTGGGACAAAAGACCAACACCCTTGTCGTTCCGTAATTTCTCCTTTTCTAATTCTCGAAGAATCTTGTAACGTATTCTCTGTTTCTCTAAATCGTCTGTAAATTATGTTTCTCTAATATGACACATGATAAAAGCGCTTCTCTAGACAATCTGGGATTATGTTCCGTTTTATGACACATGACACATGATACGGCACGCTTACCTTAATCAAATCTTCCATGGAGTCACAGATCCGACAATAGGGCCCACGGATCTTATGCCCACCCGAGACCGACCTTTGGATCACACGTGGGAGAAAAGACCAACACCCTTGTCGTTTAGTATTTTCTCCTTTTCTAATTCTCGAAGAATCTCGTAACGTATTCTCTGTTTCTCTAAATCGTTTGTAAAATTATAAAAAAAAAAACAAACTATGCGGGCTTTCCATCCATATATTCCGTCCAACATATGACACATGATAAAAGCACTTCTCTACACAATCTAGGATTATGTTCCGTTTTATTACAGTCGTGAGGTGGTCAAACATTTCTAAAAGTAGAAAAATAAAACCTTAAGAAGTAACAAAGATTGAAGAACAAAAGAATTAGAAAGTGTTCCTCTTTGTTTCCAAGCATGTCATCTAAAACAATTAACAGGACATTGTTAAAAGGGGGAATCTATTGGAACACCTGATCGAGAGAAACTTCTTCGAGCTAACTGTCGATATCTCATCCTTCTTATCTTGCTATTAAACGAGATATAATAGCTAATAAAATATGTCTAACTTTTAAAGGTTCTTTATATGCTTCTTTCCTGATGCATGTCTATGTCGAACAGTTTCTCCGTCGCTAATTTCTCCACTCACCGTGAAATTGAATAGTTTCTTAATAGATTCCATCTGGTTTCAAAGCCGGTTGAGGATTACGAGTGTTCTAGACTCGTTCAAGGCATGCTTGTTTGTGCGATTTACAGAAATAAGGATGTGTTCCACGGGTAAACGATGCAGCTGATGAAACGGAAGTTGTTTTTCGGTTGTTCAGTACTTCCGAGATGATTCAAGTGAGTCCTATGAAGAAAGTGTTTGTCTATTCAATTGAGAGGAATCATTGCATTACATCCCTGTTGAAAACAAGTGGTTGTAATGATGGAACCCTTGATTTGAAACACATTTTTGAGAAATTTATAGTTTAATACGCATCGTATAGGCCTATACGATGCATATTAATCGATGAATTTACTGAAATACCCCTGTTTTTTCTGATAAATTCAGGGGTATTTTTTTGAAAATTCACAGTTTAATACGAATCGTATAGGCCTATACGATGCGTATTAAGCCGATATACGATACGACATAGGCCGATACGATCGCATTTCGCATTATTTCAGATTTAGTTTTATCGTGTTTCCCTCGGTTCGACGCGTATACGTGTCGTTTTTGGCCGAACTTTCGCATATTTTGTCGTTTTATGACGTATACCTTCAACATACGTCGTTTTGGTGTCGTTCGGTTGCGTGCGAGTATCGTATTCTATGATTACGTACAGTTTTGTTTTGTTGGGATTGAACCCTACCAAAGGAACAGTTGATAAAGCCAAAACTGGATCAGATCAGTGGATTCACAATAAGCAATTGCATGCAACAGTTCTTTCCCCTTGAAAGTGGCCTAACAACTAATGACCTCCATCTACTGTCCGTCTACAACAACTACTGTTCTTCAACAACTGATCAAGTCTAAAGACTGTTGAAGTGCAAGCACT
>JARYGA010060800.1:44628-89594 GCA_030545235.1 Helianthus tuberosus | reverse complement strand
ATGAGTTATGCTAATTTTAACATGAATAATGATAGTTATGACATGAATTACACATATTTTGACACATATAAAACATCCAATAAATAATTTCTTTATATTTAACATGTCCGAGTACTCTCCAAGTACTCCCCGAGTACTCCGAGTACTCCCCACTCTCCACTCGGCCGATTAGGGAGCGCCTAGCGACTTCTGCAACACTGGTTTCGACCAATGCACATGTGCATACATGAATATTTTAACTACATTTGATCTGTTTTCCTTTACATATACATCAACATATGTAATGTGGTACCCCATACGTAATAGGGTACCACATACACTCCACATGGTTATTGTTTCGAACAATGCAGTTGTGCATACATGTTTACTGTTTCACTACACATTGTTATTGTTTCTTCCAATGCACATGTGCATACATCAATATTCTAACAACATATAATCCGTTTTCCTTTACATATACATCAACATATGTTTTTCTTTACATATACATCAACATATGTAATGTGGTACCCCATACATAATAGGGTACCACATACGTTAATATGATATGAACAAATATACAATACTTTAAAACATACACGTATTCATTACTACCATGTTTATTGTTTTTTTATTACTACACATGTGCATTACCAACATTAACACACTATCACACAATTTTTGTATAACAACAAGTAAATATAACACCCTTATCATAAGGAATCACATAATCCGAACAACACTTGTTATTACACAAATGCATCACCGGCATATACTGTACTAAACAAAATATGACATCCTAAATTAACAAATATAACCATTCATAATACATAATACAATACCAATATGTATGGTATATCAAACTTTGAACATGTGCAATACCAACATTACCTCTACCAAACAACATAATACATCATATATTAACAAATATTAACAAACTTGATCATCCGTATTGCATGTCCACAAACTACCTACACGTAACAATCACTTTAGTTCACAACCTCACACCTTCTGCTCTTCTTTCCATTTTCTAAGCATCTTCCAACACTCCTATTTCAACGCCTCTTCGTCTATCATTTTCTGATAATTTTTCATCTTTCAACCTATTAATCAAATATGCCTTTGTTGTCAATCCATGAGTAGTTTCTAATGTATTTTTCCTGCATACATTACATATATTACATCAGTTATTTCATTTGTGCACATGTGCAGTAAACATATTACATACAATATGTACAATGTTTATGTTTTAAAGTAAAGATTCACGTGTGCATATGCCGTAATACATTCATATTAACTTAATCTAACAAAATATGCGTATGTGCATAACTATGCATATGTGCATAACTATGCACATGTGCATTAACATGACTGACCTTATCAACAGGTTTGTTTCAATAAAAAAAAATTTAACCCTTACCAAATCAAATTTCGTATTACCACCAATCATATTTAACATCAATTAGTAACAAAACTATTATGACAAACTATGCACGTGTGCATAACTTTTTTTTTAAATGCAAATGTTATTCACAGAAGCTAACCTCCAAAACAGAGGCGGCCGAACCAACCACTACAACAAAACAAAAAAACAACAACTCAACACAAGAACCTAAAGACTGAAAACTAGCAGCTACCTTATATCGAAACTACACCATTTTTCCCAACTCACGGACCTATTTTAGACCGATTCTTATACCGTAAAAAACCGACGGACTTAATATTACGGATAATCTCTCCGGGGTTAACTTGAGTCTCTGAGAACCTTTTATTGTTCTTGGCTAACCATATACACCAACTTGTCACGAACATAATGCCATGTAAAGCTTCTTTCATTTATCTATCCAGATTGCAAAACCCAGAGGCAATTACGATATCTTTAGCCGAAAACAGAATAAAAGGACTCACCTTGCACCACAGACTGATGTGATACTAGACAGCCGACGCTACCCTGCACGAACAAAGAAGGTGTTCAACTGTTTCATCGCTATCTTCACACAGACAACATTTCACGTCTCCGCCCCCACAGTTCCGATCGCGGAGTGCAGTCAGCGTGGGAATACGATCTAAAACCGCCCTCCAAACAAAAATATTGCATTTTTTTGGACCCATTTCCACCATTTCACAACATGCCTACTGCTGAAATCGGAGCCGCTATACAGGAAGTTCTTGACAGCATTGACTGAAAAATCAGAGTCATTACCTCCCAACCATTCCCAACCATCTTTGCCATCGGACAAAGTGACATTATCGAGGAGCCATATCAGCTCGTGCCATTCCAGTAATTCTTCGGCAGACTTGGGCTTCTCGACAAATTCCAAACCCCCATAAAGTTTATATTATCCTGATTGTACCGGTCCGCCACCAGTCATCGTTTCTCTTGTTCCATTCTAAATATATTTTGGGAAACGGGTTTTTGCATAATTATGCAAATGTGCATTAACATGACTGGCCTTGTTAGCATATTATGGCAAACTATGCACATGTAAATCAACATGAATGACCTTATTAACCTATTCTATCAAATTATGCCCATGTGCATAACTGTATATCACACAATGCTACCTTATTATCATATTCAACCATGAGTTACAGGTTCATATAACTGCATAACATAACTGATTACATATTAATATAACTGCATAACTGTATGTCATAACAAAAAACAACACCAAAATAACAATACATACAAATTATATATCATTTATGAATAAATAATTGAGATTAGTATTCAAATTAATGTGCATATTAACCAACTATGACAATTTATGCACACGTGCATAACTATATAAAAAACAAAATCACCTTATTATATTGATTTATTAAGTGAATCCTATTCAAATTTATGTACATGTTAACATACTATTACGTTTTATGCACATGTGCATAACTATGTATCACACACCTCATTGTCTTATTCAGTGTAATCGTAATTTGTCAAACTTTGCACGTATGCATAACTGTATAGAACATAAAATTAGTTTATTATCCTGTTCCGTATAAACCTATTCTGTGTAAGCCTATTATTTCATTTTAGTGCACATGTGCATTAACTGTATAGATCATAAAATTATCTTATTATCCTGTTTCGTATAAGCCTATTATGCATATTCTGTCATGTTAATGCACATGTGCATTAACACAACATAACTTGTCAACAGTCATAATTCAGTAGTAAAAACCCTATTATTTATCAAATCAACTTCTGTGTTGCCAGTCATATCCAACATTATGCATATAACACCATTCCTTAATAAAAAAAATACATAAAACAACACATCAGTACCACATTACACATAGTTCATCACAACATTAGCCCTTCTGTTCACTCAAAAATCATATATATACCACGATTTTCAATAATTCATTTATGAAACAACTGTTTAAATGTAATAACAACATAATAACATGTCTGAATCGGCGGTCGATATTTTTTTTTATCATATATGACTACAAAACAAGGTGTATGAACTTACAAATTCCAGGAACGGTGCAACAGAGGATCGATAATCCGTTAGACGACTTGTGTTCTTCCGATTATCCCTATCTGTGCATTACGATCGTTTTGCCATAATTTAGATTGGAATATGAATGTGCAATAGGTGATTATGTTGTTAACGCACTGATATCGACTAATTTTGATGAGGAATACATGATGAATTATAAGATCGAGATGATGAATTTTAGGGGATTTGGAGTGTGACGTGAACTGAGATGACGAACTGTGTAGAGATTGGATCCGGATGTAAACTGAATATAAATGATGGTTTAATCTGATGTTTGAAGTCCAGGAGGAGGTGGAGGCAGCTGATTTAATTTTTATTATGTATTTATAGTAATGTCATGTGTTCACATTGGTTCTCGCGGTTCTCGCAATAAAGGTGGTTCTCGCATGAACCCTACCCTATATATATATATATATATATATATAGGGTCATGATTTAGACAAAACGGTGGGAAGTGTGAGAACGGTTATGGATCGTCCGATCAAAACAATCTATAGACTAGATTGGCGCGGTGGCATTTTCATAAATAACTTAAATTTTATTACGTGGTCGCGCTTCATTAAGGGTAAAAAAAGTAAAACATCCTTTCTCACATAAAACGCCGTTGAAATATAAAGCGCCAAATAAATACAAAACGCCAATTTTATCACTGCTTAGTTTTTTCTGTGCTTTTATTTAAGCTCTCAGGCTACAAAAACGCCATAAAATGTAAAACGCCATAATATATAAACGCCAAGCCTTACATCCGGATAAATGTTAATTGCATTTATTGTTATAAAAATAATATCGCGTCTAAACTACTCGCTAAAAAAATCCTATAAATAGAAACGTCTCACCACATTCGGTTTATCACACCAAAAAAACAAACAAAAAACACAATGGTTCCTTAAAAATACAACTCAATGTAAAATGCCAAAAAGTTGAGAGAAATCAATGATGGCAAACATCTTTTCTTTGATACTCAGTAATGTTCTGCATGAAGTTTCGCTGAATGATTTGTTAGGTGAGGGGAGTAAGATTTTGCTGTATGAGATGGACAAAATTCAAGAAAGAGGGACTGATGACACCCATATGTCATTTTGTCTTCTTTGTTCTTGAAGAAGGTTCGGATGAGTAGAAGAGACCTATCCCAGTGTAAATGCTACTTTGGCCTCGATGATTATAATGAAGATGACGGGCAGATAGCATCCACCCACACGGAGTCGATCTATGTATCCAACATCCACAAAGACACTTCAACACATGAACAAAGAAAATAAACCACGCCAACCCCAAAACGCCATTTATTTGTGACAGTTCTTGTAGTTTCAAAAGAAGAAAGAGACTGATGACACTAAAGATTTAGATCATAAATTGCTTCTATTTGTTTTTTTTTTAATTTTCTTTTTCTGTTGTTTGTTATGTAATTTTCAGCTAAGAACAACAAATACATTAATCCTATAATGAAAAATATAAAAAAACACCAAACGGGAAAATGCTTGTGAAACGCAATCATGCCATAAAACGTCCCAAAACTACCAAACCATAATAAAATTACTTTGAACAAGTACTATTATAATAAATCAAAAAAAAGGTTAAAACAATGTGCAAAGAGAATAAAACAACAAGTCCCATCTTTATCTAAACACCATTGGAAAACAAAACGCCATAATTACGGCCGTCAAGATTGGACGTGTTACACCATAAAAACAGATGAATCTGAAAACAAAACACGGTAATTGCAAACAGTAAAATGAAACAACGGAAACATAATTACTAACATTTATTATATTGAAAGCCAAATACTTGGGGAATTGAATTTATTTATCTTTTTCAAAACGCCATAAATACCTGTCATGCACGGGAAAAAAAAGTCATTATAAAAGTAGACCATGAGAACACAAACTCAAACACACCAAAAACATTGCCTAAAATGCCACATATTGTCCAAATCACCAAAAACTTAAAAAAATGGCTAAGGTTATTGCATGGAGGTTTGAAGGGAAGGAGAGACGATTCATCATAAAGTTCTCTGATAGGAGAAGCGTGAAGGTAAGGACAATCAAAGCCATACTTGGTATGGATGAAGGGGTTCAGAGGGATATACTAGCCCTTTAGGTTCCAATGGCTAACGACTGTGAAAGAACTCGAATTGTAACAAGAAGATTGAAGAGAAAATTTCTGGCAGAAGATGATGATGATATTGACGATACTCCTCTACCAAAACTTAGCAGTTGGGTGATGCATGAAGAAGCAGGAACGGTTGAAGTGACTTATCAACACGGGGTGCAATATTCATTTCCAATGGAGGAAATGTTGAAGACAGGGAGGCTATTTCTCAGTGAACAACTCTGTGATTTAGCACCTTTGAATGATGCAAAATCCAGGGTTGCAATGATATTCAAGAATAGGCTGCCGCAAAGAAGAGATAAGCTAATGGCGTTATACGCCAATCAAAAATTTGATAATGATGAATCTGAAGAAAGTGATGAACAAAGCGATGGGTACATCTCTGATGTAATCCCATCCACAGAAGACAATTTGTTTATTTTGATTTCGTATTATTAACAAAGACCCCGAACGCCAAAAAAATGACCTGGAAAACGTTATAACGCCAAAAAAATTAACTATGTGACACAAAAAGAATTAATTCAGCGAGACGTAATCGGGGAAAAACAGTAAAACGCCAAGTAATTAATAATTCTAGTTAACGCCAAAATTATCTTGCACGCCAAAAATGAAGCAGCATGTCACAACATGTGAAAATCGGGAAAAAAGAAGAATATTGAAAAGAGAAAAAAACCCCTCAGACCCTGATCATGTCCCGCGCCACGTGTTGGTCCAGTATACGTTTTCACCATTCTCACACTTTTGGGCTTTTTCTCCTGATCCCGTACCTATATATATATATATATATATATATATATATATATATATATATATATATATATATAGGGGACCGCTAAAATGAGAACCACCTCCAGTTGTAAGAACCGTGAGAACTTTTTGATCCGGGGCGAGTTGGACCAAAAAAAATTTTCATAAACGTAGATGCTTGTATTATAAACACATTTGTAAAAAAAAATTCAAATATATAGGGGACCGCTAAAATGAGAACAACCTCCAGTTGTAAGAACCGTGAGAACTTTTTGATCCGGGGCGAGTTGGACCAAATTTTTTTTTCATAAACGTAGATGCTTGTATTATAAACACATTTGTAAAAAAAAATTCGAAAAAAAAATGTCATGTGTGTAGTTTTGAGCACCACAAGTTTGTGTTTACGGGTACCGTAAATTTTTAAATTTACGGTATTTTTAAATTTACGGTACCCGTAAACACAAACTTGTGGTGCTTAAAACTACACACACGACATTTTTTTTTGAATTTTTTTTACAAATGTGTTTATAATACATGCATCTACGTTTATGAAAAAAATTTTTGATCCACCTCGCCCCGTACGGTGTAGTTCTCACGGTTCTTACAACTGGAGGTGATTCTCATTTTAGCGGTCCCCTACATATATATATATTGGGGAGGGTTCAAGCGAAAACTACTTTTATTGTGAAAACTTGAAAACTAACTAAAAAAGCTTAAAAACCATACCAAT
Organism: Helianthus tuberosus; assembly: GCA_030545235.1. NCBI lineage: Eukaryota > Viridiplantae > Streptophyta > Magnoliopsida > Asterales > Asteraceae > Helianthus > Helianthus tuberosus. The sequence continues at coordinate 82,523 of JARYGA010060800.1, read as the reverse complement.
TTTTTTTTTACAATTTTTTTATAAATTTTTGATATTTTTATATATAAAAAAACAAAACTTTCAAAAAAAATGTACTGCAGTACACATATAATGCACATGTGCAGTAAAACTTTTTTTTTTTTGAAAAAAGTTTTTTATATATATAAAAACTAGCGAAAATTTGTAAAAAAAATGGTATGTTTTAGGCTTTTTTAGTTAGTTTTCAGGTTTTCACTTTAATTAGTGGTTTTTAATTGAGTCGTCCCCTATATATATATATATATATATATATATATATATATATATATATATATATATATATTATTTAAAAGTGAGGAGACACCAAAGAATGACAATTCTACAAAAATAACTTCATTTAATACTATAGAAAGAACACATATAGTATTAATTTAGAGATGGGCTAAGCGTATTTTAGTATTTTCATGAAAAATTAACATAAAATTTTGATGAAGCTAGGGGACAAGACCTAAAATGATATAAAAACCAAACTATTGGATTAAAAAAGTCAGAAAATCTTTTGGACTGAAATATTTATTTTGAGTAAATCACAAGAACTAAAATATTATTTAACTCTTTAAACAACTAAAATCAACATTATTTTACATATGTAACATTTAGTAGATATAATTACGCATAAAAAATCTCGTTATAATAAACCGAAATTAATTAATTTGGAATTAAAACTAAAATGAGAGAGAAAAGTGTAGAAAAAAAAGTAAGAGAGACAAAGTAGGTGAGAGAAAATGTGGAGAAATAAAAGGTTGGTGAGAGAGAAACTGAAAAAAGAAAGTTTGTAAGATAAAAAAAAAGTAAAGAGAGAATGTTTGTGAAATGAAAGGTGGAGAGAAAGGGTTTTCTAATGGCACACACCCTGTCTATCCGCACACTTTTTCAATTCAATACGCATCGTATAGACCTATACGATGCATATTGAAATAAAGTAAAAGACATGGCAGACTGACAGGTGCAGGTTATGTCTGGCGGCGGGCTTGATATGCATCGTATAGGCCTATACGATGCGTATCAAGGCACTTATTTTGTGAGGTTTATTTTTTGGTGTGTTGTGTTGAATGCGAACCCGAGAAACGAAAGGGATTTCGAGCAGTTGGTCAATTACATGATAGATAAAGATCTTGACACGATCATATCCATTTTCAAGTATTAGACTAGATAGTCCAAGATGAAATATATTAAAACCATTCAAGCCCACAAGTCTACAATGTGTTATGGTTAGATTTTTCAAGTTTGCATAGTGGAAGAAAAAACTAGCACCCCTGTCAATATTGTCATAATGCAGTGTTTAATGAAGCGATTTTATCATGTATCATGTGGTAAACAAATACCAAGGGTATATTCAGATCTCTATTCGGTCATCTTTCTGAGCTTTTACACACGAATACGTGGTTCCCAATTTGCGGAACATAATCCTAGATTGTCTAAAGAAGCGCTTTTATCATGTGTCATATTAGATGCGTATCAAGGTACTGATTTTTTGAAGTTTATTTTTTGTTGTGTTGTGTCGAATGTGAATCCGAGAAATGTATTCGCTGGATCACACGTAGGAGAAACTAGCTAGGACTAGAGCCCTGAAGTTGTCATTTGATAATCACACGTGACAGTTCATTTGATAAAATACGTGAGAGAAAATACCAGCACCCTTGTCGTTCCGTATTTTCTCCTTTTCTAATTCTCGAAGAATCTGATAACGTATTCTCTGTTTCTTTAAATCGTCTGTAAAATTATGTTTCTCTAATATGACATATGATAAAATCGCTTCCTTAGACAATCTCGGATTATGTTCCGTTTTATGACACATGACACATGATACGTCACGCTTACCTTAATCACATCTTCCATGGAGTCACAGATCCGACAATAGCGCCCACGGATCTTATGCCCACCCGAGACCGACCTCTGGATCACACGTGGGACAAAAGACCAACACCCTTGTCGTTCCGTAATTTCTCCTTTTCTAATTCTCGAAGAATCTTGTAACGTATTCTCTGTTTCTCTAAATCGTCTGTAAATTATGTTTCTCTAATATGACACATGATAAAAGCGCTTCTCTAGACAATCTGGGATTATGTTCCGTTTTATGACACATGACACATGATACGGCACGCTTACCTTAATCAAATCTTCCATGGAGTCACAGATCCGACAATAGGGCCCACGGATCTTATGCCCACCCGAGACCGACCTTTGGATCACACGTGGGAGAAAAGACCAACACCCTTGTCGTTTAGTATTTTCTCCTTTTCTAATTCTCGAAGAATCTCGTAACGTATTCTCTGTTTCTCTAAATCGTTTGTAAAATTATAAAAAAAAAAACAAACTATGCGGGCTTTCCATCCATATATTCCGTCCAACATATGACACATGATAAAAGCACTTCTCTACACAATCTAGGATTATGTTCCGTTTTATTACAGTCGTGAGGTGGTCAAACATTTCTAAAAGTAGAAAAATAAAACCTTAAGAAGTAACAAAGATTGAAGAACAAAAGAATTAGAAAGTGTTCCTCTTTGTTTCCAAGCATGTCATCTAAAACAATTAACAGGACATTGTTAAAAGGGGGAATCTATTGGAACACCTGATCGAGAGAAACTTCTTCGAGCTAACTGTCGATATCTCATCCTTCTTATCTTGCTATTAAACGAGATATAATAGCTAATAAAATATGTCTAACTTTTAAAGGTTCTTTATATGCTTCTTTCCTGATGCATGTCTATGTCGAACAGTTTCTCCGTCGCTAATTTCTCCACTCACCGTGAAATTGAATAGTTTCTTAATAGATTCCATCTGGTTTCAAAGCCGGTTGAGGATTACGAGTGTTCTAGACTCGTTCAAGGCATGCTTGTTTGTGCGATTTACAGAAATAAGGATGTGTTCCACGGGTAAACGATGCAGCTGATGAAACGGAAGTTGTTTTTCGGTTGTTCAGTACTTCCGAGATGATTCAAGTGAGTCCTATGAAGAAAGTGTTTGTCTATTCAATTGAGAGGAATCATTGCATTACATCCCTGTTGAAAACAAGTGGTTGTAATGATGGAACCCTTGATTTGAAACACATTTTTGAGAAATTTATAGTTTAATACGCATCGTATAGGCCTATACGATGCATATTAATCGATGAATTTACTGAAATACCCCTGTTTTTTCTGATAAATTCAGGGGTATTTTTTTGAAAATTCACAGTTTAATACGAATCGTATAGGCCTATACGATGCGTATTAAGCCGATATACGATACGACATAGGCCGATACGATCGCATTTCGCATTATTTCAGATTTAGTTTTATCGTGTTTCCCTCGGTTCGACGCGTATACGTGTCGTTTTTGGCCGAACTTTCGCATATTTTGTCGTTTTATGACGTATACCTTCAACATACGTCGTTTTGGTGTCGTTCGGTTGCGTGCGAGTATCGTATTCTATGATTACGTACAGTTTTGTTTTGTTGGGATTGAACCCTACCAAAGGAACAGTTGATAAAGCCAAAACTGGATCAGATCAGTGGATTCACAATAAGCAATTGCATGCAACAGTTCTTTCCCCTTGAAAGTGGCCTAACAACTAATGACCTCCATCTACTGTCCGTCTACAACAACTACTGTTCTTCAACAACTGATCAAGTCTAAAGACTGTTGAAGTGCAAGCACTGATGCTCAATCTACTATCATGGTTCAAGTACTGCTGAAGACACAAAGCATTGCTAGGAGTATAACAGTGGAATGAGAAGCAGTAGTTTAGCTTGTCTTTGTATTTATTGTTAATCAGTAGTTTGTAATAGCAGTAGTTGTATAGGTCAGTGGTTACAGGTTGTTAGGAGGTTAGATGTCACTTTCATGGTGACGTCAGCAAAGATGCCATAGTGGTTTGGTCTGTACTATAAATAGAACAGTACCCTGTACTGTTCTATTAGCTCTTTCTTCATAAGTCATTCTGTACGAACAAACCATCTGTGAGCTCAGGCTGAGGGGGAGATTGTATTGCATGCATGCAAGTGTAATTGAATCATTGTAATAAATATAATCATTCGATTTCATGACAAACATGTGTGTTGAAAGTAATTCTTCCATTTGATTGTGAGTTGAAAGTTTGTTTCCATTTTAATTCCGATGCACTTATACTCATTCATATTCATAATTATCAAACAAAAACACAATCATAAGAAACTCAGATCCTAACAATTGGTATCAGAGCAAGGACAGTCAAATTTGATCTAACAATCATTTTGACGTAAAAGTTCAGCTCATAATCGTTGATACTTATAATTGTTTGTTTAGTTGAAAAATAGAGTAAGGTGTAATCACAAACAAAGTTGATTATTCAGTACCTGTAAAACAACGAGGATGACGTCACATTCACAGGATGTTAACAATAACATCGGCTCACTCTTCAAACCACCCATGTTGAAGAGATCTGAATACAACATCTGGCAGAGAAGGATGGGTCACATCCTTGCTCAACAGAATAACGGATGTTGGAATTTGGTTATCTTTGGACCACACGTTCCAATGGTGCCGAGTGCTGAGGATCTAAAGGTCTTTGTTCCTAAGAAAATTGAGAATTATACGGACCGGGATTTTTAGAAAATTGAACTAGATGCCAAGGCATTCAGCATCGTTGCATCCACACTACCAAATGAAATTTATGCTGGGCTGTTACACTGTAACAGTGCCAAGGAATTGTGGGATGCACTGAAGGAACAGTTTGGGAGGATTGAAGAAGTGATTGAAAATAATAGGGAAATTTTGAATCAACAGTAAGAAACCTTTTGTCACATTAAGGGTGACTCACTAACACAACAGTTTGAGCGATTCAGTTGTCTCATTAGTGAGCTAAGACTTGTTAATGTTGAATTTGCTAATTCAACACAAAATAGCAGGTTTCTTAGGTCACTGCCTGAAAAATAGGATACAACTGCTTTTGTGACCAGAAATTCAGTTGGGTTCAAAGATCTGACCCTGACCCAACTTCATGGTAGACTCCTAACCTATGAAAGGGAGTTAAACCAGAAAAAAGAAGTTGCAAAAGTCTGGAAAAGTTGCAGATGACTACTCATTTGGCAACACAGCTCTTTTGGGCCAGGAAGAGTCTGGCAGTAGTAAGGATCAGAGTTATGATCACTTTATTGACATAACTGCTGGTGGAAACTTCAACTTTGATCCTCACTCATCCAATTATGCATTCACAGCAAATGGAGAAAGCCAGAACTCTGACAATCTACGCTTTGAACTCAATGATCTTCAGTATTTTGATCCAACTGACTTAGACGAAATGGACATATTACACCAACTTGCACTGCTGAGTGTTAGAACTAGTAAATTTTACAAAAGGACAGGGAGAAAATTACCAGGGTTGCATGGGAATCTAAAAGTAGGGTTGGATAAGTCAAAAATCAAATGCTACAAGTGCAATAGGTTAGGTCACTTTGCTAGGGAATGTAGGAGTCAAACCAATGGACCTATTATCACTCACCCAAGTTCAAGACCACAAAATAACCAAAGCACTGTGCAGTATTCCCATTATACCCCTGTTGTCCATGTGAACACTGCTTACTATGGAAACCCTGGAACCCCTGTTCCTGTGCAGTATGTCCAAACCACTGTTCCTCAAATTCAGTATGTCCAAGCCCCTGTCCCTCAGGTTCATGTGCAACCAGTTGCACCTCAACAAGCGGCACCAACAGTGGTACAACCAGATTAGCAAAGCTTTTTCACCCAAGGCTTTGTTGACTGGAGCAGCTTACCTGATGAACTAGGAGATGAAAATTTTTCTCTATATGCTAATGATGTTGTTCCTAGTGATGAATTTTGTTTTGTAGCATTGGAGTCAATACCAGAAGGGCTGGAAGCTGAAGAAGGACAGTCAAGTGCTGAATAAGTGGATGAAATTGTTGAAGCAGTGGTTACTGCTGTTGCTGATGAAATACTGTTGGGAGAAAATTCAGAACCCCTGTTGGAACCACTGTCTGACCCCAGGTCTGAAGAAGAAGAGAAGAAACATGTTGAAAATGAAGAGAAGGTGGCTGATGAGAAAGAGCATGTTTGTGATTGTGCCATGATGGCTGCAGCTAAGGTATCACCTCAGGTTCTTAAAAATCTGTGTTCAGACAAATGCATCATAGCATTTTCTAACATTAAAGAGGTGAATGAAAACCTTAGGGATAGAGTGCTAAATGATGAAGTTCAATTTGAAAGTCTTTAAAAGAACTAAAAATCAAATTGGCTGAAAAAGATAATGAAATCTGCAGTCTCAAACAAGAGCATAGCATAGCATAACCAAGGACCAACTCCAGACTATGATAGAAAAATATCAAGCCTGCAAAAAGGAGTTGGAATCCACCCAAATCACTTATGAAAAATGGGTGGAATCATGCAAAGGATATGAATTTATGCTTGAAAAACAGATCAAAAGCAATGTAAAATTTGGTGTAGGTTTTAGAAAACATGATCAAATTGAAAACACTACTGCAAATGAATCTGTTCAAACCTCTGTTGAAATCATACCCACAAACAAGGATGGCCAAGAGGTTAAAATAACTGATAAACTTGGTAACAAGATCACTTTGGAAAGATCTGTGGGGTCCTCAACCTTTGAGGAGATTGAGAAATACCAATTCAAACCCACATGGTCTGATGAGTGTGACATCCTTGAAAACTTCAAACCAATGGACTTCACAACTATAGATGGTGTAAAAGCTCCAAAGGCCAAGGTCATTCCTCTTAAAGACATCCCAACAGTAGTTCAAAACTCTATTGCAAAGGAATCTGAAAAGAGGAAGAAAAGAGAAAAGATTAAAAACTTGTTTTGTGACTTTTGTGAAAAGAAAAATCACTTGACCAAAGATTGTTTTCATTTAAAAGCCAATGATCTTAACAAAACAAGTACCATTGTGCCTTCAAACAGCTGCATCATCTGTGGTAAAACAAACCATTCTACTCAGTAGTGTGTGTACTTGAAATCCTTTGAGGTCAAAAAGGAAGAGTACATTTCAAAAACACCAATGAGTTCATCAAAACCATCTGTTAAGAACCAACCACTGTTTGTGCCAGTTCAAACAGCTATTACAAAATAGCTGAACCAAACCTCTATTAAAAGAGAAGTTCAGGTGACTGATGCACCACCTGCAAACCAATACCGAAGAGGTAAAGGTCAACCACCATACCCTAGGGTCCCACATGTTTATGAGGCTTACAAAAAGCCTTCTAAACCAAGAATGAACAGGAATCCCTTTGGGTGCCAGCAGCTGATAGGGCAGGACCCCAACTGTGGTTAAAGAAAAACAGTTCCAAAACTGTCCAAACCCCTGAGCTAATCACTGTCCATCCACCTGAACTTAACATAGACACTGTTGAGACCCCATCCAAAGCCTTATTGGCTTTGGAGACCCTCATGAACTAACCTTTTACTTGATGTGCAGGGAGCTTCTACATTCTTAGATAGTCTTTGGTATGTAGATAGTGGAGGCTCCAGGCACATGACTGGATGTAGCGCCCTACTCAAAGATTTAAAACTCATGGAGGGGGTGATATATCCTTTGGTAATAATAGTAAAGGGAAGGTGATGGGGTCTGGTACAGTTCAGTCTGGTAATGTTAAGTTTGAAAATGTCAATCTAATAGACAATCTAAAATTCAACCTCCTTAGTGTCTCACAAATGATTGATAAGGGATATGGCTCATTCTTTACTAAGGATTGTTGTAGGATTGTTGGACCAGAAATGGTTAAAAAGATTGAAGAAATAATAAAAAATGGAAAAACCCAACTTGTTGCTCAAAGGAGTGGCAATGTTTATGTAGTTAATTTGTCAAAAGAGAGCCCCAGGACTGATGCCTGTCTGTTCTCAGCTGCCTCTAACAAAGAGACAGAACTTTGGCACAGGAGATTGGGGCACACAAATCTCAAGACAATCACTTCTTTGTCAAAACAGGGGTTAGTAAGAGGTCTACCTCAAAAACTGTTCACCTGTCCTGAGCATTGTGTTTCTTGTTTAAAAGGAAATCAACATAAAAGCTCATTTAAGTCCATTGAAGAGTCCAAAACAACCAAGTGCCTGCAAATGCTGCACATGGATCTGTTTGGCCCAGTAAAAGTCATGAGTCTTAAAAAGAAAATACATTGTTTGGTAATTATAGATGACTTTTCTAGGTTTACATGGACTTATTTATTACATTCTAAAGATGAGACTGCAGACATTCTGCAAGACTTAGTCAAACAGGTTGAAAAGCAGTTTGACTTACCAGTAAAAGTCTTCAGGAGTGACAATGGCATAGAGTTCAGAAATAGGGAGTTGGATGAGTTTTGTGTGTCAAAAGGAATTGTAAGGCAGTACAGCATTCCAAGGACACCAGAGCAAAATGGGGTTGTTGAGAGAAAGAACAGGACACTGATTGAGGCTGCAAGAACCATGCTTGCTAATTCAGGTTTGCCATTAACTTTCTGGGCAGAGGCAGTAAACACTGCTTGCTATGTCCAGAACAGAGTTTTAATTAACCCCAGGCATCAAAAGACTACCTATGAACTTATGTATAAAATCAAACCACTGATCTCATACTTTAAAGTATTTGGCTGCCCATGCTTTATTTTAAATTTAAAGGACCCAATTTCAAAATTTGTAGCCAAAGTAGACAGTGGATATCATTGGGGATACCCAACCACTGCTAAGGCCTATAAAGTGTTTAACACAAGGACTAAAACAGGGGAAGAGACTTTGAATGTGAAGTTCAATGAACTTTCTTCAATGAAAATCCCTGCAAACCCTACATAATTGTTTGATCTTGATAAATTTACTTTTGAAAATGTTTCTGTCAAGGCTAACAGTGCAGGTCCATCTCAAAATCCTCCATTAGACAAGGGGTATGAAGTGATTCTTCCACTACAAACCTTCAAATCCATTGCAAGAGCAGCAGATGTTCAAAACAGCTGTCAAAGCTCAACCACTGCTACCTCAACAGTTGTTGACCAAAGTAGCCCATTAACCCCTGCTTCCACATCATCAAACACTGTTGATAAAAGTCCTCAAGCAGTGGATAAAAGTCAGCATGTTTCCACACCAATTCCACCTATTCCTCCACCTCCATTTCAAGACACTGTTGGATCATCAAAGTCACCAACAGTTGTTAGCTCAGATGATTCACATCTGCAGCCCTCACCATTAAATGCCATTATTCCATACAAAGGATATCTTATCTTCTTGAAGTCTCATCCACCAGACCAAATCATTGGCAACATCAGTGAAGGGGTGCTCACAAGAAGCCAATCCCAAAACATCTGCCGTTTTGCTGGTTTTCTATCTCTCCATCAGCCAGTCAAGTACTAAGAGGCACTAAAAGACAACAGCTGGGTAGGCCATGCAAGAGGAGCTCCAACAGTTTAAAAGACAATAAGTATGGGAACTTGTACCACTGTCAGAGGGTGTGAGTCCTATTGGCACAAAGTGGGTCTTCAAAAATATAACTGATGAAAGGGGCATTGTTATCAAGAATAAAGCAAGGCTAGTTGTTCAAGGTTTTAGACAGGAAGAGGGCATTGACTGTGATGAAACTTTTTCCCCTGTAGCAAGATTGGAAGCTATTAGACTGTTCTTGGCCATTGCTGTCAACCACAACATAAAGGTGTTTCAAATGGATATCAAATGTGCATTCCTCTACGGTAAGATTCAAGAAGAGGTATATGTTTGTCAACCTCCTGGTTTTGAGGATCCATTTTATCCTAATCATGTCTACAAGCTAAATAAGGATTTGTATGGCTTGAAACAAGCACCTAGAGCCTGGTATGAAACTCTTTCCAACTTTATTCTTTCCATTGGTTTCACAAGAGGTAAAATAGACAAAATGTAGGATCGTTTGCACGACCAAAATGAGTCGTTCAGAAGAGTTCTAATCAATACGAGAGGCGGAAACAAACGTATTGATGTTGAATCATCTTGATATACACTTTAAATGTCTTTTATATTGATATAGCAACGTTTTACAGCCTGGAGACACTTCGGTAGCACCTCGGCACCGGAATCAAAAAGTTACAAATGAAATGACCAAGACACCTATATATAGGGCATCCATTTCGTACGAAACAGGTTCACACAAAATGGTTATTTCGTGCGAAATGGCCAAATCCATTTCGTGTGAAATGGCTCTATCCTACACATTTCTCGTTTTTCTCGTACAACGTGCCCTGATCTTTCTAATCTATTACAAGACTCGATATAAGACGAAGTCGACAGACATATGCACCAACAGACTCCCCCTTGGATGTTGACGAAGTCTTCAGTGTCGAGTCTTCAGTATGTCAACCCTTCAGTCTTGATCAGTCTTCGTGCTCTTTCCAAAGTATCTGACAGTGTAAGCATCCTTCAATCTCTATCTTCTCTATCAACATCAGCAGCTATATTCCTTCTTGGATGTTGATTCCATAAATTCTGTATCTGGCTCTTACATCCTCAGACTCCCTCTTGATGTCTTCAAACTCCCCCTTTCAATAAGCTGGGATTTTCTCGTTCTAGGATCGTGACCTGGCTCACATTCTGCTCAGGCTTAGACACAGGGATCTGCACAAAACTCTACCTCAAAATAAATTTCACAAATTTAAAAATTTGACAAATTTATCAAACTTTTGAAGATATCAATCAATTATCAACAATTTATATCAAGATCAAACTTACTGTTGGGAAGATTTATTTAACAATTTTCATTTCAAAAAACAACTTTTCCAACCCACTGATGTCCATCATGTTTAGCACTCGGAATTTTGAAAATCAGCTTTTCAACATTAGTTGTCGAAAATAAGATGAAAAAAAATCTTTTTGAATTTTCAAAATTTTATGCTAAAACACAATCTTTTTGGATTTTGTTTTTCATGAAAAGCAGTAAAGAAATATTTACAAACTATATTTTTGTGAGTTTGTGTAAGAGGATCATATCAGTCTATGAGACAAATCACTAGCACCGTTAAGCTTTAAACATATTAAGTTCTAAACGATTCACTTAGATTGTCAGTATACTGATCCACTTAAATTTTCACACAAAGTTCAACTGTTTCGAGATACGAGATTAGTGTTTTAAGGACTTAAACTTATTCGCGTGTCCTACCTCAGAATAAACTCCCGTATCTAGACTCCTATATTCAGTCTTACAGGTGAATGTACACTAATGATATCTGTAAGGGGTTAAATGCGAGACCATGAGAGCTCAGGCTATTGCTTTCGCAAAATCAGAGAGATGATGGTTCGCTTTTCGGTGTGTTCCCTTTAGAGAATCTTTTCTTCAACAGCACATGATTAGCATTTTTCAATGTTTCATCATTTTTTATGCTGAGGGTGAGCTTTATGATTAAAGCAATGCAAAGTATTATACGAGGACTAGGCTATTGCTCCCACAAAATCAAAAGTCCTGGTATAATACCCCAGATATCACCACGCACAAAGACCTAGTATGTCAGAAATAGAAAGCCCTTCAAACAAGATTTCAGGGGTTACCTATATATCCGAGAGATGTTCCCCACGAAATAAGCAAGTATTGATTTAGGTTTATATCTCGAACACAATCTACTAAGCGTGCGAAAACCTACTGACATATCATCAGTGAAACCGTTTATCACCTTTGACTTTCCAATTCTTTAGCATGCTGTGATTGTCTACTGATGTACTATCATTTCCTCTTTTTCACAACACAACTCATTTTTGAAATTTATCATGTTTTTGACTTTTTCAAAATTTCTAATGTTTTTGGATTTTCTGAAAATTTCTTACTCCCCCTAAAATTCAAAATCATATAAAGAAAATTTGACAAACCGATGTGAATTGCTTCAAATCGCCATCCACTTGGCGTAAACAATCAAAACTCCCCCTGACAACAAACTATTTTCCCATTATGATTTCAAAACACTTAAGTTTGTTTTAATCAAATGGTTTTTCCAGAAAATAAGTTTTGTTGATTTCACAAACATTTGTAGGATCGGGGATCATTCATCACTTTGTTATTCATCCACTTGACTGAAAGTTAAAACAAGTTCAACTTAATAACCTTGATTAACCAGTTGTAGGTTATTCATCAACAATACCACTTGTAAATTGAAATATGACAATTTTCAAGAAAGATAATACCACTTGTAGGTCGAAATATCACCGATGTGAATTTCTCAAGAAAAATGCCGATTCTTGCTCCACGATTACCAACTTGGGAGCTCCGGCAAGTCAGGATTTTCAAGCAAAGAATACAGACACCCAAGCCTGACCAGCTTTGGGTGTGACCTTCTCAGTTTCACTTGGGGTTTGAACATTCCTTTTTTCTTCATAAAAATCTTTTACCCCTTTGGCCTTACCCTCGACCATTTTTTCAAAAATATTTTTCACTTTTTCGTTAAAAGCCTTTTCGACATCAAATTCTTTCTTTTCAGAATAGAATTGATTCGAAATCTCCACTTTACCAACTTTTTGTTTAAAATTTTCAGTCCTCAATGGTGGAAAGTTTGCGTCATCCATTGGCGGAACTGAATTTTCTTCTTTTGGCTCAACTTGTGGCTCCTCTGACTTTGATGAGTCAGATTCATCGCCAGATTTCACATCAGATTTCTTAACAACCCATGTTTGGTTGTCAAGATTCACCCTTCTTTTGTAAAACCTTTTCGAACATTCACCAACTTCATATGTTGAATTTTTAAATACTTTGAATTTTTCAGTTGGTGGTTCAGTTTTATCAATAACTTTTTCTTTGAGTTTAGAAACAACTTCCTGTTTTGTGTTGGTTGCCTTTGGACAATTCCAGGTGATGTGACCAACTTCTTGACATCGGTAACAGGTTCTTGTCTCCTTTCTCTGATAAACTCCATTCTTCTCAAACTTTTGTTTTTCTGCAAAGAACTCTTTGTTTGATTGTTTTCAAAATGAGCTCTTTTCTTCTTCTTCTTCAGAACTTGACCCTGAAACAAATACTGTTTTTGTTTTAGAAATTTTCTCATTTTTATGATTTACGGGTGGAATAAAGCCTAAACCTTTCTTTTTAAAATTACTGTTATGGTTTGGTTTCTTTTGAAAACCAGAACCAGAACGGTAACCTTTTTTCTTGTTCAATCTTTGTTGAACTCTTGAAGTTTATTTTTTAGGTTTTTCAGTAAGATTTACATCTTTTATTTCAGAAATATTAATTTCTGTTAATTTGAAAACCTTTTTAATTTTTTGAATTTGAACACTTCTTATTGGAAATTCCTCATCAGAATATAATTTGTCTGAATCATTCAAAGTATATGCCACTTTGATTGGTTCGTCATTCAAATTAGATTTTGATAATAGAAATTCTTTATTATAAGCCCTTTTAACCGACGATTTTGGACTGTCAACTGATGAACTCGAGCTTTCATACTCATACTTTAACTCTGATTCCTCATCCTTATCCAACACCTGATCGACCACTTTCTTTATTAACTCAGACTCATGATCGGTGTCAGACGATGTGAACGTGACGTCAATGTTTTCTGGTAACTCATCAGTTGTTTCAGACTTCAATTTTATATTGACTGCCTTTTTGACTTGTTCCTCATTTGGTTTTCTGGGAGAATAACCTTCCCAGATCGGAGGCGGACACTTGTTATAATTTGCACTTTGTTTCTTACCAGTATCCTTCTCTTCCGACTTCTTGTGTTGAAAGGCTTCAAAACCTACAACAGTTGGATAAATTCTATAAATCAAATAATCAGAACTAGAATAACTTTGCAACAACCGTCTGATTCTTTCATTTTCTATCTTTTCTGTCTCCAACTCCTGCTTCAACTTTGCACATTCTTCAATATAGTGGTTGATAGCCTTCTGCTTAGACATCATCACTGCATTCATCATGGTTAAGGCATCTTCTCTTTCTGAGTTTGTCTTTTGCAAACTATTCACCGTTCTGTTCAACACATCATACGATTCTTTCACATACTTAACATCGAACAATAACTTTTCTTTCATTTTGTCAAGCTCAGTATACTTCTCATCTTTTTCTTCACAATGTTTGCATGGTTTCAAACATTTTATACAAGGTTTCGTGATCTCAACAATTTTTTCAACTTTGATAATCTTTTCAACTTCAACCACCTTCTCAGCAACTTTAACTTCTTCACTCTGTTCAGACTTCTCTTCCTGAGCAACATTATCGCATTTTACCTTTTTCTGATTCTTTGCTGCTAGTTTCTCCAATCTATCTGCAAAATAAAATTTAAAACTTTCAGGAGATAATTGAGTTTTTCCAATGTTTATTTGTATTTCTTCTTCATCATCACTGCTATCAATTGATGATTGATCAAATACTGTTGTCTTTTCTGAGCTTTCTTCTGAAGAGACAAACTCTTCATCTTGACTTTGGTTATCATTAGCAAACACATCCATCCATTCCTTCATCAAATCAGGCTGTTGAATGATCTGTGCAATGAATGCTCTAAACTTGGAATCAGCCGGAATGTATTTGTCCCAGCTAAAACCTTCTGCCATTTTTTCATCATCTTGATTTATTAGATAAGCTTTCCTCTTTCCATTTTCAATAGCATGGGATGATGACGGTTGTTGAGCAACTTGTTGATATATAGCTTTCCGATAATAATCATTATTCCCGAACGGATTCTGAGCTCCTCCTGCTTCTCGATTGGTACATTCCCTCTTGAAATGTCCTTTTTCCCTGCATCGAAAACAGGTAACTTTAGATTTATCAAAACCTAAAGTAGAAACATTAGCATCACGAAAGTCATCTCTTCCTGTAATTTGCTTAAATTTCTCAGCTCTCCTCAATACACTCTATAAACACCACTTAATATCCATAAGCTCCATTTCCTCAACATCGATCTGATCGTAATCCTCTTTTGTCAACATAGGATTTCTGATCCTTCCTACAACCAAACCCTCATATGATTCTAACACTGTAGCTAGTAATGTCATATAACCTTTAGCGACTTCTTCAGAAAAATTTTGACCGTTCTGAAGATGCAACGCGATGTTGCAGTGTAACACATGACCATTACCATTGTTTGAGCTTTGAGACTTATAACTTGAGGTTGAAACATTCGGATTAACATTCGAGTATGAAGAAAATCCACTATTGCTGATTGGACTTTGATTAATTGATCCGGATGAGTTTTCTGCGCTGAAAGAGGTTTGGACCTTCAGACATGCTTCAACATTCTGAACATTCCTTTTGTAATACATCTTGATGTCTTGTTGACCACTTGGATTGTTCATTCTAGCAATCTTTTGTTGTTCAAGATCTTGTCCTTCAAGTTTTTCAATGAACTGAGAAATTGTCAATTTATCATATTCTCCAGCGTTCTTTAAGATCATCAGATATGTACCCCATTCTTTCTGAGGTAAAGCATCAGCTAATTTGTCAACCCATTCTTCTCGATCTTTGTTTATATCTAAATGACAATATCTCTCAATCAGTTTCTTTGTAGTTTCACCCTGCAAACTTGAAAACAAATCAAATTCTTTCTTTAATAATGATTTCTTACTCCTGATCATCTCTGTACTTCCCTCAAACTTAATTCAAAGTGCTTCCCAAATTGAACGTGAAGTACCATCATGTTGAAGTAGTATGAAAATGTCTTCTTTCACAGCTTGCTGAAGAAGACTAATCATCATTTTTTCTGCCTTGTACATGACTCTTTCTTTATCCGACAATTCAGAAATAGTTTTGATAACTCCTACATCTGTACGAGGTTTAACATATTTCTTTTCAATACACTCCCAAGACCTTAAATGATTTGCTTGAACCTAATTTTCGAACCGGTCTTTCCAACAATAGTATTCTTCAATGCCCATCAACTTTGGAGGTTTCTGTAACGTTCATGTTTCATTTTCCATGTTCACGCTCTGAGCAATGGTAACAGAAGTACCCGGGGCAATAGCAAACGCGTTGTAAAACTCTTCTTCCATGTTTCGGTTCTAAAAAATTCACAAACACAATCTTTCAAACGAAATGAGAATCTCACACGAACTGGATTTGAAGCGAAATGGGTTTTGGTGCGAAATGGACAATTACAAGCGAAGTGGAGGTCCAATACGTGCGAAATGAGATAAACTGTGTTCAATTCATGCGAAATGAGCCAATTATCTTTAATTCATGCGAAATGGAGATCAAATTCAAACTGAATGACACTTTGATACGAAATGAGTCCACTTCGTGCAAAATGGAAGGTTCAACTCGTGCGAAATGGTGCTGATGTCATCCAATCGGCCATGTTTTAGACAAATTGATCAAGTTTTATGCTCAATTAAGATCTAATTCTTTCAAGGGTTTGTTAAAACAGTGTTTCGCGTATTATGTGAGAAAATCAAGTCGTTTTAACCGTGAAATCTTGTTTAATTTTGAAAAATCTTGTAAAAGAAGGTGTAGAAATCAGAATTTTCGGTGCAATCGAGCTGAATCGGTAAGAACTCTTCCTCCTGAGCTCTGATGCCACATGTAGGATCGTTTGCACGACCAAAACAAGTCGTTCAGAAGAGTTCTAATCAATACGAGAGGCGGAAACAAGCGTATTGATGTTGAATCAGCTTGATATACACTTTAAATGTCTTTTATATTGATATAGCACTGTTTTACAGCCTGGAGACATTTCGGCAGCACCTCGGCACCGGAATCAGAAAGTTACAAATGAAATGACCAAGACACCTATATATAGGGCATCCATTTCGTATGAAACAGGTTCACACGAAATGGTCATTTCGTGCGAAATGGCCAAATCCATTTCATGCGAAATGGCTCTATCCTACACATTTCTCGTTTTTCTCGTACAACGTGCCCTGATCTTTCTAATCTATTACAAGACTTGATATAAGACAAATTCGACAGACATATGCACCAACACAAAACATTGTTTTTAAAATGGAGAGGGAAAGACCTGATGATTGTCCAAATTTATGTGGATGACATCATTTTGGGAAGCACATGTTCTAAAATGTGTGAAGAGTTTAGACAACTCATGACAGCTGAGTTTGAGATGAGTGCTATGGGTGAACTACAATGCTTTCTTGGTCTCCAAGTAAAGCAACTGCAAAATGGTACTTTCATTTATCAAGGCAAATATGCCAAAGAACTTTTAACAAACTTTTATATGAATGATTGCAAACCATGTAGTACACCCATAGCAACCACCAAGTTAGTCATGTCTAATGAAAAGGATGATTTGGTTGATCAAACTCTCTATAGAAGCATGATTGGGTCTTTATTGTACCTAACTGCATCTAGGCCAGACATCATGTTTGCAACATGTGTTTGTGCAAGATCCCAATCAGCCCCTAGAAAGTCAAACCTTATTGCTGTAAAAAGGATATTCAGATACCTCAAAGGTGCTCCCACACTTGGTATCTGGTATCCAGCTGATGGAAACATCAAGCTTTCAGGTTTCTCAGACAGTGACTTTGCTGGATGCAACACAACAAGGAAGTCCACTTCAGGAGGGTGCCAATTCCTAGGCAATTTCTTAGTGTCTTGGCAAAGCAAAAAGCAAGCAGCTGTTTCAACATCCACTGCTGAGGCAGAGTATATAGCTGCTGCAAGCTGTAAAGCCCAACTGTTATGGCTTCAAAATCAACTTTTGGATTTTGGTATCACTGCCTTAAAGACACCTCTCATGTTGGACAGTCAAGCAGCATAAAATATCATCAAAAATCCAGTTTCTCATTCAACCACTAAGCACGTTGATATCAGACATCACTTTGTGAGGGATTGCTATGAAAAAGGTTTGATTTCTCTGCACCATGTTCCAACTAAAGATCAGCTGGCAGATGTGCTAACAAAAGCTTTGGACACATCCACCTTTGAAAGCTTGATCTCTAGGATTAGCATGCTAAACATGGAATAACAGGCAAAATCCTGTTTTTCTATGAACAAAAGCATTAAAATTTTTCAGAAAATCAAAAATCCATCCTTGAAAATAGCTAAAAATGAAAATTTTCATTAATCCTTAAAAGTCTGCCATAACCACTGTTTTTGGTTCAAACATCTGTTCTGCTAAATGTTGTCCACTACTAAAAGTCAACCTCTGTTCTTTCATTTCCTTGTTAATCACTATTGATCAAACATGAGTTTTTTTATCCATTGTTCTCATTGTAACCGTTGCAAACCATAGATATGGCTCCATCTGTGGTTTCCTAACAACTGTCATCCATTACTCATCAGAGGTTGTCTCGTGGACAGTACTTGGCCGTCAGATCTTTTGTAACCGCTGCCACGTCAGCATACACTTTTTCCACCTATAAAACCCTGATCAAAACCCCAAACAGGGTTTTCACTGTCGAATCGAATTCAAAATTCCTTTCACAAAGCAATTTCTCCCAAATTCTCTCAAAAATCACTCATCTTCTTCATTCGTTCTTCACCGTCTTCGATTCAATCATGGCTCTTCCATTCAAAACTCTTCATAATTACTTGGGTCTACTTGAAAAACCAAGTCATACCAGAACCTTCAACTCTGTAATTGATGCTCTGTCGTATTCAAAGTACAAAACTTTGTTGATCTGTGATGCTCCGATTTACCTGGATACCCAACAAGAATTCTGGAAAAATGACAAACTTGAAACTAAGGACAAAACGCCCATAGCCATTACTTCATCAATAAAGGGTATTTCAGTCACCATCACACCTCAAACCATTTCGGAGGTCTTTGAACTCGATGATTTTACAGGTAAAACCTCTTTCCCAAAAACAGATTATCAAACCGATTTCATTGAGAGAGGGTATGAATAAGAAATGAAAAAAGATACTTTACAAAAAGGCAGCTTTCCACCTGCCATAAGGTTTTTATTTCATACCCTCCTAATGTTTGTGTCAAACAAAACCACTGCTTTCAATGAAATTCCATTGAAGATCCAATACCTGGTTATGCTATACTGAATGAAGAAAATTTTAATTATTCCCAGGAGATCTTCAATAATCTTGTAAAAAATGTTAATAAAAAATCATTTTTATTATTTCCAAGGTTTTTAAGTTACTATTTTCAAAAGAAATTTTCAAAGGATAATGCTCATGTGCTTATCCAAGGAAATCCTTTTCAAATAAACAGCCTAACCTCTGAAACTTTCACAAGGCTGTCAAAACCTTCCAAAACACAAACATAGGTTCCTGAGCAGACTTTAGCAGCAACCACTGCTCCTCAGGATCTGTTGTTGAGCCCACTGCTCAAGGTGATCACAGCAGCACAACTACTACTGTGAAACCCACACCTAAAACCACCAAAAAACCCAAAAAGAAAAATATCCAAAAGCCCCCCAAACCTACTAAAAAGGTAACCCTGGAAGATGAGGTCCCAGAGGTTATACCTGTGACAACACAAAAGTCACCAATAACCACTGCTGCTACTTCCTCACAGCAGATGGAAGAAAGACCTCAACCTAAGCCTAAAACTCCTCCTGCATCTTCTCAAAAAGATCAGGTTGTAAGCACCGGGACACCATGTTATGATGCTCTGGAATCACTTGATTCCATCATCCACAGCCCACCTCCCGGGGTAAATTCTCTTTCTACCCCTATCCTCACTGCACAAATTCCACCAACAATACTGCCTCAATTGGATGCAGTTGATTTAGCCCAGACACAAATCAGTTCTTCTCAATCACCTATCACTGAGAATATGCCACATCAAGTGACTGAGTCTGGTGTCTCTATCTCTGCTAACCCACCAATAGTTGAGGAGGCTACACTGCAGGAATTACAAGTAATTCCTGTCAGTAGTTCAAGTGGAGCAGCTACTACAAGTGTTGAACCCACTGGTTTACACTTGGACAGTAGTTTCATAAGTGAGACTCCCTTGAAGGCAATTTCTTCTTTGGGAACTAGAGTGTTTCCAGTATTCACTGGTTCATTTAAAATGGTTAACCCTGCTGAAGGAAGAAGTCCCCAGTACCAAGAAAAAGGGGCATCAGTGGATGATTTCTGGGAAACTTTCCCTAAGTCAACCACTGATACAACCACCACTGGTGGGAAATCAGATGATCCCATTAACTTGGGTGATGGTTCAATGTACAGAGAATTGACGGAGAGGGTTGACAAACTTGATACATCTGTTGCAGAAATCAAAGAAATGCTGCAACAGTTGTTACAAGCTCAAAAGGCACCACCCACTGCTGCATCATATGAACATCTGCTCCATCCTCTGCTGAGCTCTGGAAGTTATTTCAACCTATGCTTCATCAACAAAGACAATATGTTGATCAACAACATGAAGTTCAAATTCAGAAGATCAGAAATCTGATGGAAGCTAGGTTCAAGGATACACAAGCAGATATCAAGGCAAGTAAGGCCCATTTATTACTGTAACGACTCACACTAAAACGTCCTAAAAACGTTCCGTAAATATGAACCCGGACCCCTGATAAAACAACTCTCATTAAAATACTATTTCTTATTTTAATTTTACCAAGAGGAAACCTTAATTGAGACACCCAAGTAATTCTACGCAAACCCTAAAATTTTCAGAACAATCAGAAACAGGATTAGGGCCCCTAAAACTCAGGGGGGGGGGGGGCATTCCCTACTTAACGATTATCCTCTTAATTCGCTGTCTAAATTGAAATTCGAAGAACAGTCGACTCAGCAAGCCTACACCCACACGTGGCCAGCCTATGGTGAAAAATTTAACCTTACGGACCGTAAGGTTATTAAGCTTACGGTCCGTAAGCTTGTCAAAAATGGTGTATAAATAGCAGCGTTTGGCACTTGCTTTCTGGTGTTCGAGCGACGACTAAATTCACTCTGTACATCGAGTTATAGTCGAAACATTCACACAAATCACTAATTAAGTATAGCGGGGTGCTGCAGAACAGGGTATTAACTCAATCGCTGCTACGATTCATTGTCCGATCGATTAAACTATCCGAGGGATGTTTAAGTGCTGCCCACATTAGGGTTATACTTTATCGTTCGTCATTAATTTGACGGATCATCGTTAATTCGATGGATGAGTTGAAGTATCGCACTTTGTCATTCGTTGTGAAGGTTTAATCTCGTGAGTTATCGTAAAGGCTGTATTAAGTTATCTACCTAGTTCGTATGCATTAGGTTACAAGGCTAAGTAATAGGCTAAGCTCTGCTTGTATCAAGCTGCAATATCAAAGGCTTATCTGTAGACTAAACTTTGTCCGTATAAATCTGTCTGATTATTTGTGAGTCATTCTCTTTTTATCAAATTACTTTACAAAACCCTATTTATTTCAAAGTTATAATTACAGGGATTAAGTTTATGTAATCACCATATTACAGCCGGTATGTGGGGTTTTGTATACATTACTTGATAATCTTCACCATTGGGGCAGCCAATGGGTGATATGACCATAGTCACAGACACCATTGGACGGAAGGGCCAATGGGTC
Organism: Helianthus tuberosus; assembly: GCA_030545235.1. Taxonomy (NCBI): domain Eukaryota; kingdom Viridiplantae; phylum Streptophyta; class Magnoliopsida; order Asterales; family Asteraceae; genus Helianthus; species Helianthus tuberosus. The sequence goes on along the minus strand of JARYGA010060800.1, from coordinate 61,189 downwards.
GAGTGACAAAGTACTGTGGGTAGTTGGTTTGATATCAGAAACATTGTAATCTCTCTTAATACTGTAAATTATAACAATTGAGTCGTTTTAGTAAAATGAATGAACTCACTCAGTATTTCCCGCTGACAAAACTTTTTAAAACACTTTTCAGGTAATTACAGTAGATCGGAGTAAGAGATGGATACGGCACTGAAAGGCATCAAGACGTGGCTTATTTTATTAATTAAATCAAATTAAGAAATATTGTTTTATGTAATCAAATTTATCTTTATTAAAGCTACCATTGTAAAACATGGGTTTATCCCATCTATTTAAAATAAATAAAATCCGGTGTTTCTAAACTCTGATATTTTTCCTAACTCACGGTTCTGAGGAAATTTCCGCTGCAACGTTTTCAAAATAATCACCGGTACCACTGGACTGTTCGTGGCACCCGATTCCGTCCAGGGTGGGTCGGGGGTCGTGACAGAAGGTGGTATCAGAGCCACTAAGCAAAGCCACTGCTTTACGCCTTTAGGTGTTGTGATAATAATACCTAAATTTATATAAAAGAGTTAGGAGATTGCTATTAACTGGTAGCACACAAGATAGCAATTAGACTTGAACTTAAGAAAAGATGCCTTAGTATTAGCTTCACGATAAGCTAAGTACTTGTGTAAATAAATATGATGGATTTTGGTGTGCCATAAGTAATATATTTGATAAAGTAATGTCACAGGACAATTAAGTCCAGAGTTACTAGTTGAGAGAATAATCAACAGTAATATGACCTGAGTCACTAATTGAAAGAATGATCAAATTGACACTGTCACAGGAATCGTTTAGTGATCAATATAATAATAAGATATGTTATGAAAATACAAATTTCCTTAATTCTGAATAAAAGCCCTAGTAAGATAGGCACTTTTTGAAAAGATACTATTTATGGGAAATAGAAAATTTTCTCTGGCAAGACTGGGTATGATGTAGTAGACTCTCCAGTTTGTTCGGATATATTGGAATTACCGCTCCGGCGCGAATCGGATAAGACGGAATATATAATATGTCAAACAAGTGACAAGATTTCCCTAAATAGTATCATAATCAGATATTTGACTGGTTTTTGGAAATATGAATCTGTTAAATACATTGACCTGATAGATGGTATATTTAATTCAGTATGTGAAATATATGATTTAATAGATATGTATATCTATAAGAAAAATCCAAAAACCATAAGGATTGACAATTTGGAATAAAGCACAAGTATCTGTGTCTAGATTTCTTTATTAGGAATCTCTTTTCCAATATCAAACATTATTTCGTTTGATTATCTGCCTAGTAACTTGAGCGACAATAATAATAATAATAATAAAAACCCATTAAGATTGGGATACCATCGAAAGTGTGAAGAATTTCTAACGCGTTACCATAAACTATTAACACAAATAAGAAACAAGTAAAGTTGTGATAAGGTACAAGAAAACACATGAAAATTTAAGTCCGCAGAAGTTAAAACTTTCGAGGCAAGATCTTTGGAAAATATAAATTGGGCACAATGACACTAATGTTAAAATTCTGTCAGTAGAAGAACTAAAAACAGCACTTTGTCACATGATCCTACAAGCAACATGAAATTTCGTTGAGGTATATTAGAACAAGATTTCACAAAAACATCGGTGCACAGTCTAATCAGAGTCATAAGTATTAGCACTGAAAAAGGAGTCATATACTTTTGCAAATTCTCTATTTCATTTTATTTGACATTCCCTGATAATATCATTTAATAACGATTATCACTCAAATTCCAGATAAAAGTTCTTATATTTCTTTTGTTGAAAATTCTGACTTCTGCATATAATAAGTTGACTTTCGCATTTCTGCTTTTCCTAACGGTCATCGTACCAGGAGGATTTATTTCATAGTAGCGGATATTGATTCATTTCATTTCTTGGTAAATCCACATGTTACACATGCACCGTTTGTCGCGCATGTGGTTCATTTAATTTCTGAATTCCACTAGAGAGCTTCATTCTAATTTGTCGTTTTATCCAAACTCAAATATCATTTAGTTAGACTTGATTTTGGCACAATGAACTGCAATATTGCTAAACGATAACTCTTTAATATCAAGTCAATGAAATTTCTTAAAAAAAAAAAAAAATTTCTTTACATAGTTCTGTTATGACCATGTCCGAACTTTCTTATTTAAACTCATTTTGTTTAAACCGAGTTCAATTGTTTGAACTTGCTCGTATTTCATATTCAATTCAAAGTTCCATATGATGAATTAAAACCATCATATTCGGAATAATCCTAACAAGCATTTCAATTCTCTTGAACTATAACATACTTGTGTAATCCTCGACTTCACTAAAATTTTCTCTGTAATCACAATCACTTTGTGGTAACATCTTCAATCGAAAAATATTATATAAAATTTATTTTATATGTGGAAACTTACATAAGTGATTACCTAATAGTATTACTAGTAGTCAACATAAGGAGGATAAGTAGATGACTTATAATAAGAAATACAGAATTTATAGTACATGTGCTTATATTTAACCAAAATAGAAATTTTCACAAACTAGGCACTTAGCTCGGTTGGCTAAGCGCGCGAAAGGGTGTGGCCTAGACCCGGGTTCGATCCAGGGGACGGCCGGTTTCACCATTTTATTAGAAATTTTTCCATTTAAGTATATGTTTAGTTATACTAATATTAGTTTTATTATTATTAATAAGAAAATATTAATAATAATCGTGTTAGTATTATTTTTACTAGGATTATTATCAAGGGTAGGTATTGAATAGCCTAGCCTTAATTAGGCATGGACTGATCACCTATGCTTAAACAAGGCAGCACTAATCAATATCCACCATGATAAGGACTAGTTAATATATATACAAATTAAGTCACCATATATATTTAGTAAATTTTAATTATATATGAAAATATATATACATTGGAGAAAGATATATTTTCATAAAACAATATAAGAATAGTCTCCGTTTTCACTTATTTACAACATTTGTAAATACATTCACAAACGTTATATGATTTCAAAATGAAAATAAGTAATCCCATAGAATCAACCTATTAAAGTATAATATATAAAAGTATTTGTACGAATATTTTGTATAATAAATATTTTTACACCTTTATTTACAAATCTCATTTAACATTTAATGAGTCCTTTTACAAAATAATATTTTGTAAACATAATAATTTCATTACGGTATTTTGTAATATATCTTACATAATTATTTTACATAGTATGGTAAAATACTAAAATAATATTTATTTAAAAGTGGTGACCATTTACATATAGTAAAAATGCGTAACAAATAATATATATATTACATAATATTTATATGTGATATATAAGATACAGTTCAGATAAGAACACAAATAATATATATATTATAATTGCTTTACAAAAATATAATATAATGGTTAGTCAGACCAAAATAATTTGTTCTTATTATATTTCAATTTCTAAGAAATAGTATGAAAAATATGATCATTAAAAGTGTACTATCACAATGTTTCACAATTAAAACAATTTGAAACTCTAAAATGATACACTAACTCTATTGTCTTTTGGTGTATCTTTGCAATTCACTCCTCTCAACACTTTGATTTCTCATCTCATAAATATTTGACAAATCATTTTTCATGCTTTTATTTCAATTGGAACCTATCAATTCTAAGTCTTCCTCAGTTACCAATTAAAGTAAGCTTTCTCTTGACAAAGAATTTTATTAATTCTAAAAATTTTAAATATCTATTGATTATATATCTTTCGGCATAAACCTAGTCACCTTGGAATTTATATCATTTCATCTCATTTCGTTTGTCATCGATTTCTTGAAATAATTCAGTTGAATCATTGAAACCTACTCATGGTATAACTCATATTCACAAAATTGATATTTCAATCTATGTCATTCTGTTGACTAAAATAAAACATAAATTTAAAAAGAAATATCATAACCCAAATACATTTGGAAGCTGGAATCTGAGATGAAGAAAAAGTATTCCTATTTATTCCAGTAAATCTCGAGGACGAGATTTTTATTAAGGTGGGTAGAATGTAACGACTCACACTAAAACGTCCTAAAAACGTTCCGTAAATATGAACCCGGACCCCTGATAAAACAACTCTCATTAAAATACTATTTCTTATTTTAATTTTACCAAGAGGAAACCTTAATTGAGACACCCAAGTAATTCTACGCAAACCCTAAAATTTTCAGAACAATCAGAAACAGGATTAGGGCCCCTAAAACTCAGGGGGGGGGCATTCCCTACTTAACGATTATCCTCTTAATTCGCTGTCTAAATTGAAATTCGAAGAACAGTCGACTCAGCAAGCCTACACCCACACGTGGCCAGCCTATGGTGAAAAATTTAACCTTACGGACCGTAAGGTTATTAAGCTTACGGTCCGTAAGCTTGTCAAAAATGGTGTATAAATAGCAGCGTTTGGCACTTGCTTTCTGGTGTTCGAGCGACGACTAAATTCACTCTGTACATCGAGTTATAGTCGAAACATTCACACAAATCACTAATTAAGTATAGCGGGGTGCTGCAGAACAGGGTATTAACTCAATCGCTGCTACGATTCATTGTCCGATCGATTAAACTATCCGAGGGATGTTTAAGTGCTGTCCACATTAGGGTTATACTTTATCGTTCGTCATTAATTTGACGGATCATCGTTAATTCGATGGATAAAGTATTATACTTTGTCGTTCGTCGTTAATTCGATGGATGAGTTGAAGTATCGCACTTTGTCATTCGTTGTGAAGGTTTAATCTCGTGAGTTATCGTAAAGGCTGTATTAAGTTATCTACCTAGTTCGTATGCATTAGGTTACAAGGCTAAGTAATAGGCTAAGCTCTGCTTGTATCAAGCTGCAATATCAAAGGCTTATCTGTAGACTAAACTTTGTCCGTATAAATCTGCCTGATTATTTGTGAGTCATTCTCTTTTTATCAAATTACTTTACAAAACCCTATTTATTTCAAAGTTATAATTACAGGGATTAAGTTTATGTAATCACCATATTACAGCCGGTATGTGGGGTTTTGTATACATTACTTGATAATCTTCACCATTGGGGCAGCCAATGGGTGATATGACCATAGTCACAGACACCATTGGACGGAAGGGCCAATGGGTCGAGTGACAAAGTACTGTGGGTAGTTGGTTTGATATCAGAAACATTGTAATCTCTCTTAATACTGTAAATTATAACAATTGAGTCGTTTTAGTAAAATGAATGAACTCACTCAGTATTTCCCGCTGACAAAACTTTTTAAAACACTTTTCAGGTAATTACAGTAGATCGGAGTAAGAGATGGATACGGCACTGAAAGGCATCAAGACGTGGCTTATTTTATTAATTAAATCAAATTAAGAAATATTGTTTTATGTAATCAAATTTATCTTTATTAAAGCTACCATTGTAAAACATGGGTTTATCCCATCTATTTAAAATAAATAAAATCCGGTGTTTCTAAACTCTGATATTTTTCCTAACTCACGGTTCTGAGGAAATTTCCGCTGCAACGTTTTCAAAATAATCACCGGTACCACTGGACTGTTCGTGGCACCCGATTCCGTCCAGGGTGGGTCGGGGGTCGTGACAATTACAAACCACTGGCGCTGCTCCTCCTACCATCATCTTTGTTGACAATCCTCCTAATGATGCCAAAAAGGGGGAGAAAGTTAAGAAGAAAAAGGGATATGAAGATGGTCTATACATTGAACCAGATGGAAAACCTAAACTGGTTGTGGAAATCCCTAGGCCAGATGGTTCTAAAAAGGTTGATGAGACTCAAAATGCTTTTGCTGCATTAAAAGCGAACATGAAAGAGTCTATGGAGATAAAAGGGTCCAAAAGGTTTGCCCATGAGAAGAAAATTTTGATGGAGATGGAAGAACAAGGTACTTCTGAGCCCATGGATGAGCAGGAAAATCCTAAGCCAAAAAGAAGGCCTACTAGAAAAGTAAGGCAACCTAAAACCACACCTCCCAAATCCACAAAACACACTCCTCAAACCCTAAAAAGCTCCTCTCATCAATCTTCCAAACCAACAGATGTTAAAACACCTGTTGTATCAATAGTTATTGGTACTTCAGTTGTTTCAACAGATGTTACCCCAACAACTGCCATCAATACTACATTAACTCACCTTCAATCCACTACCCCACCAAAAACATCTTCACCACCACCAACACCACCTGCCAAAAAGCATAAGACAATGGTTAACACATCAACTGTTGTAATGACAACAGTGGTTGAAACACCAGTTGTTTCAACAACTGTTAGTCAGATACCTACCACCTCAAACACCACCACTCAATCCACAAATCCACCACCAACCTCTCCTAAACTCAAAAAGGAGAAGGGTAACCAATGTTGTGCTGGAAGATGATACTTCCCCAACTTCTACATCAACACAACCACTGTCCCTTGTCCCTATTCCAAACCCTGTTCCATTATCATCAGCACAAGTTCAAAAACCAATCACTGCTATTGTTCCTGTGGGACTACAATACCCATTGGATCTACCAGCAGTTAGAGAAGAAATAAAATCATTCTACTCTGAAGATGACCCTGCAAAAAGGAAACTTCCTTCCATCCAAGGTTATCCTTTCCCAAGAAACATTGAAGAATATCTCAAAATAAAATCTCAACAAGCAGAAGATATATCTAAAAGAGATACAGAGGGAAAGTCTGATAAAGAGATTCAGAGAAATTTGCAATACCTGCTCACCAAGGTCAGAACTTTAAAACAGTTCTCAAAAGATCTTTGCCAAAAACTGTCTGAAAAGGATGATGAAAGTATGAGGCAAGATTACCTTGAGTACATCATGGCATACAAGAAATACAGAGCAGATAAGCATCAATACAAAGAATGGACTATCGGTGAACTACAAGAAGAGATAGCCAGAATTCAAAAGTTGCTTAAAGAAAAGGTAAAGCAAACTCCTCCAGTATGGGCCAAGTACAAGAAGAATGTACCAGAAAGGACCCTAAGGCTGAAAAGAATGAAAGAAGAACTAATTGCTGCTGATTATGGGTCAAGGAACCAGGTCACAAGGTGGACAGAGGATAAAGTGTTAGCCAACTACAAAAGTTTGGAAGAGTTAAGGAAGAGAGATCACACTACTCCTCAAAAGCCTAACTATCTATCCTGAAGCAGTGATTCCAGCCATACCACAAAAGTTACCCATTAGAAAATCAACTGTTTCAACTGCTGCCATCTTTTATCAAAGGAAGAAACAAAAGCAGATGGATACAGCACCAATATCAAAAGAAGACCAAGCTTCAGAAGAATATATCATGAAGATGGTTCTTCAGACACATAGGGCAGAACAACAAGAATCAGCAAAATTTCAAGACCCTGCCCAAGTTGTCATCACCAGGCCATAATCTCCAAACTCATCAACAATAAAGACTCTCCCAAGAAACCCATTGGATTCAAAAATACTAAAGTGAAAATCTGATAAACAGACCCATGTATTGACTCTGCTCAAATCTAATGGTGAGGTGAAGCATATATCAAGGGAACAAGCACTTGGCCTGGGTATTGAAGATCTACAGGATCTACTTAAGCTTCCACTATGCAGGGATGAGGATGATACAAGTTCCATGGACTTTGAATTACAATTCAAAGGACAAGTCAGGGAATATTTGATGAGGCAATAAAAATCCAAGAATAATGAAAAGTTTTGGCATCATCTGTTCCAGGGGGAGATTGTTGAGATTGAACCCTACCAAAGGAACAGTTGATAAAGCCAAAACTGGATTAGATCAGTGGATTTACAATAAGCAGTTGTATGCAACAGTTCTTTCCCCTTGAAAGTGGCCTAACAACTGATGACCTCCATCCACTATCCGTCTACAACAACTGCTGATCTTAAACAACTGATCAAGTCTAAAGACTGTTGAAGAGCAAGCACTGATGCTCAATCTACTGTCATGGTTCAAGTACTGCTGAAGACACAAAGCACTGCTAGGAGTATAACAGTGGAATGAGAAGCAGTAGTTTAGCTTGTCTTTGTATTTATTTTTAATCATTAGTTTGTAATAGCAGTAGTTGAATAGGTCAGTGGTTACAGGTTGTTAGGAGGTTAGATGTCACTTTCATGGTGACGTCAGCAAAGATGCCACAGTGGTTTGGTCTGTACTATAAATAGAACAGTACCCTGTACTATTCTATTAGCTCTTTCTTCATAAGTCATTCTGTACGAACAAACCATCTGTTAGCTCAGGCTGAGGGGGAGATTGTATTGCATGCATGCAAGTGTAATTGAATCATTGTAATAAATATAATCATTCGATTTCATGACAAACATGTGTGTTGAAAGTAATTCTTCCATTTGATTGTGTGTTGAAATTTTGTTTCCATTTAAATTCCGCTGCACTTATACTCATTCATATTCATAATTATCAAACAAAAACACAATCATAAGAAACTCAGATCCTAACATGTTTGAAATCCACTTGTACTACATAGTGTCGTGTTATATGTATACGTGTGTGGAAATATAATTAGTCACGTATTTTGACGTATTTTTGCCTATTTTGACGTATTCTAACATATTGTTGCGTATTTTAAAGTATTTTTGATGTATTTGAGCGTATTCTAACGTATTTTAGCTTATTTTAACCTATTTTAGGGTATTTTTACGTATTTCAGCGTATTTTAACGTATTTTCATGTATTTTTTTCGTAATATGATGTATATTAACATATTGCAGCGTATTTAGCATATTTTCATGTATTTTATTGTATTTTAGCGTATTTTATTGTATTTTAGCAAATTTTAGCGTATTTTTGCATACTTTAGAGTTTTGTTTCGTATTTTAGAGTTTTTTTTTTTCGTATTTTAGAGTATTTTAGCGTATGTTGAAGGATAACGCAAACAAGTTCTCCGCAGTTTGTTATTAAGATCTCTATTCGGTCATCTTTCCAAATGACAACACACGATAAGTTTAAACTTTATAGTGTGTGATTTGACCAAGAAAGGATTGGAGGTGATATATACTTTTAATAGGTTGTTACAGTTGTCAAATTCGTTGCGTGCATTCATATAGTTTAGACAACAACAGATAATAAACGGATTGTTGGACTTCTTGTTCCAAATGCAGCTGTAGGATCTGTACTTAAAAGTCTCTCTAAAATATGCAACCGAGACCACCTTGTTAATTTTAATGAAGCAATGAAGATTTAATGTGCAAACCGCAACAATTTTTTACTACGAAAACGGTGGCTATGCGAAATACAAACCGCAATCGTTTGTAACTATGGGAAACACTAGCAAAAGAAACAAATATTTTTAGAGAAGCATTGGGATTCAAGGGTTTAGTTAGAAACATCTTAACACGATATAATTGCAAGACTGTTTGTCAGGCTTCCAATGCTCACACAGGGTGATAAACAATGCTGATATGAACACATACCAACTGATTCAGATTTAAACAATGCATGCCTTAATTCATCTTTTTTTACTCTTTTCTTCGATTTCAACAAATCTTTTCAATAATCAGTACGCAACAAATCTTTGTGTAGTTATTCGGAATGTTTCGGATCGTCATAGAAGACGAAACTTCAGCAACCATTTTTCCTATTCCTTCAATTTCGAGAACATTCTCCGTAACATGAAGACGTGTCGGGTTCTTCTGCTAGTGGTTTCTGTAACCAATTGGGAACCACATATTTGCTTCAAGATTTATGTATCTGAATCAGGTTCTCAAACAAACACTACTAAGGATGAGTTGGTATTGAACCAAGAATATGAAGATCACTGTGCAAAGAGACCGCCTTACTGATCTGGAATTGGAGAACCGTTGTGTATCTGAATCAGGTTCTCAAACAAACACCACTAAAGATGAGTTGGTATTGAACCAAGAATATGAAGATCACGGTGCAGACACGTGGGAAGAAAGTCATTGGACTGCCGCAGATGAAGTCAAATGTGATCAAACTTGGACATCAGACGTTAATCTTGAAGCAAATATGTGGTTCCCAATTTGCGAAACATAATCCCATATTGTCTACAGAAGCGCTTTTATCATGTGTCATATGGTAACAAGAGTATGTTGTTCCAAGATCAATTCCAATTGTAGTTTTTTCAAATCTTCTAAATGCAGCTGATGAAACCAGAGCTGTTATCTCAGTTGTTCAGTACTTTCGTGATAAATACAATGTTCATCTTCATTATCCTTTGCTTTCTATAATTCAAGCAGGCACGGATGCTAAACGTACTGTTATTACATCTGAGACGATTCAAGTGAGTCCTATGAAGCAAGTGTCTGTCTATTCAATTGAGAGGAATCATTGCATTACATCCCTGTTGAAAAACAGAATCGATAAATTTAAGGAAAATGGGGTTGAAAGATGATAACCCAACAGTGGAGGATCTCATTCTATAGCTTCGATAAATTCAGGGGTATTCTCAAATAACGTTTCCTAGATGTTTGAAGACCGACAAATGTCTAAAGTGCTGCTTCTTCGTTCGCGTGACAGAAAGCTACCGCGTGACAGGAAGCTACCTTGCAAAAATTAAAAAATTAAATCGACACCTTTAATACGCATCGTATAGGCCTATACGATGCGTATTACTTTTTGGTAAGGGGACATTGTCAGCCTTTGACAGACATAGAAGTTTGAATCCACCTCAATACGCATCGTATAGGCCTATATGATGCGTATTGAGGGTGTCAATTTAATCCCCCAATGTGTGCCAATAATACAACCCGGAAAGAATTTGGATAGTTTTTTACAATAATCCTACCATATACTTTAAAAGTATTTAATTTAAATAAAAATAACACCAAAATAAGGATTAATATACAAAATAACTTGGTAATGATTTACTAATTTAATACATTATGTTATTCTAAAGTGAAATGTAATAATTATATCTTAATTACTTTTGACTAGAGGTCCAATAAAATTCATTATTTTTTACTTTTTGCTCTTTAATTAATTATACTATTTTCATTTTTTATGATGCTAATATATATACTAATATATTTTAGATTAATAACTAAACTACCAACAAATAAATTTTTGCCTCGTATAATTTTTTTTCTTATCAACGCTGTTCATACAAAAGTATTATTTTGTTTGTATTGATGTGTTATATAATGTAAAAATATTCTTACATTTATAAGAAAAAACACAAATATTCATAAAAAGTTAATTACTTGACAATATTTAGAAATTAAAATAAAAAAAATTAGGCAATTAATGCTTATGTATTAATGGTTGCATTTATTAAGAGGTAGATGTAGAGTAGGGTGTCATAGAAATTATTAAAAAAAGTCAATTAACTTTGAATTGATATAAAAAAGTTGACTTATGGGTTTATTTAACACAACCCTAAATAAGAGATATTGATAAAATATAGTGGATGGTTAGGATAAGGTTTACTAGGTGTTCTCCTTAACTTAAAGTTTCCTATATATCCATTCCATATATATATATAGGATAAGGATCATTACATAACACTAACTATTGCGAGAACAAAAAGAACAACTCTAAATCACTAAATTTTTGAATTTAAGGTTCATATTTCTTAAATTTTATGTTTCTTATATTCATATGTGGGGGAAGGATCCACTAAAAAGTGGATTTTGCCTAAGTAGCCTAAGATGTATTGTGATGATGACATGTGTCACTCCTAATAAGTAGGAATGAAGGGCATTTTTTGTCTTTATAAATAGCAGTGAAAAGGACATGTGGCACCCCTTTTGTTTTTTTAAAAATACAACAAAAAAATATAGTACAAAAAAATCTAGCACAAAATATCTAGTACAAAAAAATATAGCACAACAAATGTAGTACGAAAAAATATAGCACAAAAAAATCTAGTAAAAAAATATAGCACGAAAAAATTCAGCAAAAAAATGTAGTACAAAAAAATCCAGCACAAAAAATTGAGAAAAAAAAAATTTAAGACAAAAAAATTCAGCACAAAAAATTTAGCACAAAAATATAGTACAAAAATCCAGCAAAAAAAGTTATACAACATACAAATACAACACATTTTAGTTGGTTTTTTAGTCTTCGTATTTTATATAACAATATGGTACTCAAATTTAAAGATAAAAGATGCTCGATTTTACGGTAAAATTTTTATGACAAAATAATGTCGTATAAAAAAGTTATGAACGTTTAAAAAATGGGGGTGAAATATTCATGTGCCTTGCAGGTGGAGAGAGAAAGTCCATAAATAGGATTTTCCCAAGATACCCTTGCACTCCTCCTGTTGGTGCATGCGTCTGTCGACTTCTTCTTGTATCGAGTCTTGTATTGTATTAGATAAATCAGAGCACGTAAACGAGAAAATAGGTTAACAGGCGAGTTCAAACGAAATTACAAGATGTAATTCCGCTTGAAATGGATAAGGGATTTCACACGAAATTAGCTTGCTAATTCCGTTTGAAATCGTAATTCCGTATGAACCTAATTTCGTTTGAGCATGTTCAAGCGGAATTAGGTTGCCTATAAATAGTTGTTGCCTGATTTCGTTTGAGTCAGTTATGAATGTGTGATTCCGTAGCCGAAGTGCTGACGAAGTGTCGTCTTGCTGTAAAACTTTGTCAAATCAATCAGAAAGACAGTTAAAGTGTATATCTAGCTGAATCAAACTCGATATGTCTGTTTCTACCTTTCATATTGAGTAGAATGCCTCTGAACGACTCGTTTCGGTCGGTAAAACGATTCTACATGTGGTATCAGAGCTCAGGAGGAAGAGTTCTACCGTTTTCAGCTTGATTTCATCTGATTTTCTAACTTCTACACCTTCTTTTCAAAATTGAACTTGTTTTCACGGTTAAAATGACTTGAAATTCTCACAGTATACGCGCATTTGTGTTTTAACAAACCCTTGAGAGTTTCAGACCTAAATTCTGCTTAAAACTTGATCAATTTGTATTTTTGCTTGAAAAGTGTGTTTGAAATGATGATGTCAGCATAATTCCGCTTGAAACTGCACTTAATTCCGCACGGAATTGTAATTTCGCTTGAGTATTCCGTTTCAGTGTGTAATTTCGTTTGAAAGTTTCAAACGAAATCAGTGATTCCGCTTCAAATCGTTATTCCGTTTGAAGGACTTATTCCGTGTGAGTTGGTATTCCGTTTGAAACTGGTTTGCAGGTATTTTTGCTTCAACAGGTGATTCCGTTTGAACAGGTTATTCCGTTTGAAGGGGCTATTTCGTTTGAAAGTGTCAGATTTTGAAATTTGTTACCGAATCATGGAATAAGAGTTCTATAACGCGTTTGCTACATCCCCGACTACTCCAGCTGAAATTGCTAAGAACATGAACATGGAAAATGAAACTGGAACATTGCAAAAACCCCCGAAACTCATGGGCATTGAGGAGTATTACGGTTGGAAAGATAGGTTTGAAAACTGGGTTCAAGCTAATCATTTGAGATCGTGGGAATGTGTTGAGAAAAAGTATGTGCTACCACGTACAGAATTGGGAGTTGAAAAGAAAATTTATGAATTTACGGATAAAGAATGAGACATGTATAAAGCAGAAAAGATGATGATCAGTTTACTCCAGCAAGCTATTAAAGAAGATATATTCGTATTGCTTCAACATGATAAAACTTCACGTTCAATCTGGGAAGCACTTCGAATTAAGTTTGAGGGAAGTGAGAAAATGATCAAGAGTAAAAAGGCATTGCTAAAGAAAGAATTTGACTTGTTTACAGGTTTGCCAGGAGAAGATACAAAGAAACTGATTGAAAGATATTGTCACTTAGTTCGTTCAATGTCATTGTTAGACATCAACAAAGATCGTGAAGAATGGGTAGACAAACTAGCTGATGCTTTACCTCAGAAAGAATGGGGTACATTTTTGATGATGTTGAAAAATACTGGAGAATATGATGGATTGACAATTTCCCAGTTCATTGAAAAGATTGAAGGTCAAGATCTGGAACAACAAAAGATTGCAAGAATGAACAATCCAAGTGCTCAACAAGATGTTAAGATGTACTACAAAGGGAGTGTTCAGAATGTCGAAGCAAGTCCGAAAATCCAAACTGCTTTTAGTGCTGAAAACACATCTAGATCAGTCAATCAGAGTCCAAGTAGCAGTAGTGGATTCTCTTCATATCCAAATGTTAATCCGAAAGCTTCAAGTTCAAGTCATCAAGTTCAAAGTTCAAACAGCAACAATGGTCATGTCTTAAATTGCAACATTGCATTACATCTTCAGAATGGTCAAAATTTTTCTGAAGAGGTTGTTAAAAGTCAAATGGGATTACTTGTGACAGTGTTGGAAACATATGAAGGATTGGTTGCAAGGAGGATCGGAAATCCTATGTTGACGAAAGAGGATTACGATCAGATAGATGCTGAAGAAATGGAACTGGTGGATATAAAATGGTGTTTATCAAGTGTTTTGAGAAGGGCTGAAAAATTCAAAATGATTACAGGAAGAAATGATTTTCTGGATGCTAATGTATCTACTTTAGGTTTTGATAAATCTAAAGTTACTTGTTTTCGATGCAGGGAGAAAGGACATTTCAAGAGAGAGTGTAAAAATCGAGAAGCAAGTGGAGCACAAAATCCGTTTGGAAAAGATGATTACTATCGGAAAGCCATTTATCAACAAGTTGCTCATCAACCATATCAACAAAAAGAACCACAAACTGCACATGCTAAAATGATCGAAGATGCAAATAAGAAAGCTTATTATGGTATCATTGATCAAGATGATGAGAAAGTGGCTGCAGGTTTCAGTTGGGACAAATACATTCCACCCGATTCAAAAATAGCAGGTCTCATTGCACAAATCATTCAAGAGCCAGATTTGATGACAGAGTGGATGAAAGCGTTTGTCAGTGATGAGAAGAATCAAGATGATGAATCTAATTCGTCAGATGATAGTTCAGAACATACACCATTGTTTGATCAATCATTAACTGATAACAGTGATGATGAGGAAGAAATGCATATTAATATTGCAAAAAATCATTTATCTCCTGAAAGCTTTCAATTTTATTTTGCAGATAGAGTGAAGAAGCCGAAAGAGAAACAAGCAGCAAAGGAACAGAAAAAGATGAAGAGTAAAAGAGTTGATAAGGAAAATATTTCTGAACAAAATGAAGAAGTTAAAGTTACTGAGCAGGTGGTTGAAATTGAAAAGGTAGTTGATGATGAAAAGATATCAGTTGCTGAAATGGTGTTTGAAGCTGAGAAAGTGGTTGAAGTAGAAAAGATAGTCGAAGTTGAAAAGATTATCGAAGTTGAAAAAATTGTGGAAGTTATCAAACCGTGTTTAAGGTGTTCAGAGTCATGCAAACAGTGTGAAGAGAAAGATGACAAGTTGAGTGAGCAGGATAAGATGAAAGAACAATTATTGTTCAATCTCAATTATGTTAAAGAATTTTATGACGTGTTGAATAGAATGGTAACTGGTCTCCAAAAGACGAATTCTGAAAGAGAAGATGCGTTGACAATGATGAATGTTGTGATGATGACAAAACAGAAGGCTATTAATCATTACATTGAAGAATGTGCAAAGCTGAAGCAGGAGTTGGAGACAGAAAGAATTGAAAATGAAAGAATTAGAAGATTGTTGCAAAGTTATTCTAGTTCTGATTATATGATTGATCGAATTTATCCAACTGTTGCAGGTTTTGAAGCATTTCAAGACAAGAAGCCTGAAGGAAAGGATACTGGTAAGAAACAAAGTGCCAATTATAACAAGTGTCCGCCTCCAATCTGGGAAGGTTATTCTCCCAGAAAACCAAATGAGGAGCAAGTAAAAAAGGCAGTCAATATAAAGTTAAAGTCTGAAATAACTGATGAGTTACCAGAAAATATTAACGTTATGTTCACATCGTCTGATACTGATCATGAGTATGAGTTAATAAAAAAGGTGGTCGATCAGGTGTTGGATAAGGATGAAGAGTCAGAGTCAAAGTCGGAGTCGGAGTCAAAGAGTTCGAGTTCATCAGTTGACAGTCCAAAGTCGTCAGTTAAAAGGGTTTACAATAAAGAATTCTTGTTATCAAAATCTAATTTGAATGACGGATTAATCAAAGTGGCATATACTTTGAGTGATTCAGAAAAATTATATTCTGATGAGGAATTTCCAATAAGAGGTGTTAAACCAAAAATGATCAAAAAGGTTTTCAAATTGACAGAAATTAATATTTCTAAAATAAAAGATGAAAATCTTACTGAAAAATCTAAATCTTACACCTCAAGAGTTTAACAACGTTTAAACAAGAAAAAGGGTTACAGTTCTGGTTCTGGTTTTCAAAAGAAACCAAACCATAACGGTAATTACAAAAAGAAAGGTCTGGGTTTTATTCCACCTGAAAATCATAAAAATGATAAAAATGATAAACCAAAAACTGTATTTGTTTCAGGGACAAGCTCGGAAGAAGAACAAAAGAGTTCATTCTGGAAGCAAACAAACAAAGAGTTCTTTACTGAAAGACAAAAGTTTGAGAAGATTGGAACTTATCAGAGAAAAGAGACAAGAACCTGTTATCGATGTCAAGAAGTTGGTCACATTGCCTGGAATT
>JARYGA010060800.1:0-44428 GCA_030545235.1 Helianthus tuberosus | reverse complement strand
AGGCATGTCAATGAATAGGATATTGATCCATATCCAATGCAATCCATTTAAATCACTTGTTGGATCATAAAAAATATCCACTAATCCATTAATTAATCCAATTGATCGATCAGTTTATCCAATTAATTATATGGATCGATCCACTACTAGTTAAAAAAAAGCTAAAAAAGAAAAGTTTCTTTCAAAGCCTTACATAAAAAATCAAAAAATTCAAATAAAAAATCAAAAAAATTCTATATTTCAAAAAAATCCATAAAAATAAAAAAATAAAAGAAATCATAAAAATATCTAACAAACTAAAAAAAGTTTTAAAAAATCAAAAAAAAGTTCAAAATATTCAAAAAAATCTATAAAATCAAAAAATTCAAAAATGTAAAAACTTATTCAAAAAAAATCAAAAAAGTTCTAAAACCCACAAAATTCAAAAAAAAATAAAAAAAATAAAAAAAAATTCTTAAAATTTTATATATCTTTGATTTTTTTAGAATTTTTTTGGTTTTTTAGATTTTTTTTTATTTTTTTGAAGTTTCTGAATTTTTTAGATTTTTTATTTTTTAGAATTGTTTTGATTTTTTGATTTTTTTTTTATTTTTATGATTTTTTTATTTTTTGATTTTTTGTGACTTTTTAAATTTTTTAGAGTTTTTTTATTATTTTTTTAATATGGATCAATTCGGATAGTAATCCGTCAGTTTAAAAGTATTTGGATATGGATCGGATCACGATCAGTATTTGGATATGGATCGGATCACGATCCATTATGTTGGATCATGGATCGGATCAAGATCCATTTAAGTTGGATCATTAATGGCGGATCATGATCTAATCCATATCCATCCATTGACAGGCCAACTATACATCAATTCAGGAGTAAACCCAGTAAATCTAGGAAATGCTCTCTTGTGGGAACCCATGGCCTAATGGTCTCAAAGTGTTATCCCACCCACAAGATGTAACTAGGCTATAATACCATGGACAATTAATTCTCTATTATTTATCAAATTTTGCTCATCTCGCACATCTACTCTTTAATTTTTTTTTTTATTGGTTATCACTTCCTTATATCCCTAGGTGATTGGTCCACACTTCTAACTCCCTTTTTAATTTTTTTTTAACACAATTTCAAATGTGTGTGTATGTCAAACAAAATAAAAAATAGCAGGTAAATATGGTTCAATATTTTTTAACATTTTTCAATCGGTCGTTACGTACGGGCCCAAAGTCAGTCGAGTTATTATTTTCTATGTTTTACGTTTCAGTCTATTTTATGTGACTTAACATGCCGCAATGCGTGTGTGTCAATTAACATTTTTACTTTACTTTTTGTTCGTTTTACAGTCCAGCCGCTTCGTGCCAGTCCTAAATACTAGTTTTTTTAAATAAAATTGTCAAACATATTTATTTATTAAATCAGTTTTTATAATGTAATAATAAATCAATATTTGATTTTATGGGGAGAGTGTGTATAAACAAGGGAGCTACTTAAGATTGGCTTACTAAAAGCATAAATCGAGTCGACTTTAAAATAGTTTGAGTACAAAACTTAATTGACGCTCATTTAATAAAGGATCGTGTTATTCACATACGGCAACCTTATTTTCACACCCTTGAAGCGTCGCGCTTTGACTAAAGCGCGACGTTTAGGGTCCTTTTCCAGACAAAAGGAGATGTGACCTTGTTACGAGGTTTGATTCGGTACGATGTTGTCAGTCGGGTCATGAGAAACCCTAAGCGTTGCGCTATGGCCAAAGCGCGGCGCTTAGGTCCCAATTTCCGGTGCTTTAAGAAGGCAAGCCATGCATTCGACATTTCATTCAAATTCCAAACTGCAAAAGTGTTTCAAACAAACGCGTGTTTTGTTGTTTTAGTGGCGTTTTTTCAAAATACGATGCCGCGGTTTAGCAACTGCCTTTTCGGTGAATGCTCTGACGAGTCCATTGTTCCAGATTCTTACGAGGGAATCGCTATTTTTGACTCGTACGAGAAACCGATCCCGTCCAACATGAGGGAGGAGGAGGCTGTCTCTAGCATTCGTTATCGTGACAATACGGTGCAGTTGGACTTGAGTATCCCTGTGGAAGATTCGTACGCACAATACGGCTATTCGAATTATGGATACGGGGGTGAACCATATCCTCAGGCTGAATATCTATACGGTCAGCCAAACTATCCCGACCACGATTACGGTGGTGAGCAGAGTTATGTACAACAAGACTATCCCAACCATGGTTAAGTTGGTGAGCAGAGCTATGTACATCAAGACTATTCCGACCACAGTTACGGTGGTGACCAGAGCTTTGTATAGCAAGACTATCCAGACCAGGCAGATAGTGGTGAACAGAACTTTGTACAACAAGACTATTCAGACCAGGGAGACAGTGGTGAGCAGGAGGATCTGTTAGTTGATGAGGAAGACTCTTACCCAATTATATTTGATACAAACCGGACTTTTTTGTCACGTGATGAGTTGGTGGATTAGGTATAGAAGACGGGAAAGGACAATGGTTACGTCATTGTGATTAAAAGATCAAACAAAAGAGGAAATAATTTCAGGGTTTAGTTTCAATGCACTCTTGGTGGGGAGTATAAGAGTGTAGCTACAGTGAGGAAAACAGCCCATATGAGTTGATAGGTTTTACGGAATCAAAGGGAAGTGTTTGGAGGTTAGAGGTGACGAACCCGACACACAACCACACTCCTATTGAAAACTTAGAGGGTCACGTGACGTGCGTGCGGGTGTATATATTTGTAGTTATATTTTTAGCTCTTTTTACTCCCCGATTTCAAGTTTTAAATTTATAAAACACGATATTCTACTATCACTCTACACACACACACTAGGGCAAGTATACCCATCGTGGACGTATTATAGTGATGGCAAGATGCCGAGGCCGTCCAAGGACACAAGAGATTTTAGTACCGGCTTATCGTTAATGTCTAATCGAATCAAATTTTGAGAAAAGATATTTAAGCTAATAAAAAGATAAAATCAGAAAATAAAAACAAAATAAAAAATGATAGACAAGAAAGAATCACTTGGATCCAACTTATCTTTCATGTACCCTTTTGATGATTTCCGCACTTTGGGCATTTTAAGAGATTATCTTAGTTATAGTAGTAGGCCCCTCTTGGAGGCGACGTTACCCTCAACCTAGTGGTTTGAGTTAGCAAGGATACAATCCTACTAGGTCGGAATATTGAAAGATAATTAAGTAAGTTATTAATGCAAAATGTGGTGGACCCCTCGTAAAAGGCGGCGATCACCCTCAACCCGTTGGTCTGAGTCAGCAGAGATACAGTCCTCACGGGGTTGGTTTAAAGTTTGAATAGTAGTTTAAGAATAAGGGATTCAAGCTTTTTGCACCTCTCCCGTGGTGGGTAATGCCCGCTCTGACTCGTGAAGTGTTACTAGGCTTTAACAAGGTTCTCGCAGGATCTATACACTGAACGTGACATAGAATTACCCAAATCACCCTTCTAATCTCCCTTTCGGGTTAATTAGCATGCTTTATATAGACCATAAAGACATGAACATGTTGAGTAAATGAACATATGAAGAGTATTTGAATAGATCCGCCTTCAATATAAAAAAAAAACTAATTATTAAAGTCATTAATACATACTCAATTAAAAAGTAGCCAAAGATTGGAAATCATAAAAGAAAATACATAAAAGAAAAGTCTTCACCATGTGATGTAAGAATTTAGCCAAGCATGGCCTTTGTTTGACAAAGATTCTTACGATCAATCTTGGATCCCGAGACTACACACACACTCTAAAGATGGAAAATGGATGAAGGTGGTGGATGATGGTGTTGTAGTGGTGGTGGAGTGGTGGCAAGTGAGAGAGAAGTGGTTTGCCAAGGGATGAGTTGAAGTGGAACCAAACATCCATATTTATAGCTAAAAACAGAACATCCAGCACAGCTCATTCCCGCCTGGCACGGCCCCGTGGTCCTCAGTCTCTCTCTTCTACATTAACTGTAGTGTCAGGCTTGTACTAACACGACCCCGTGTGTCAACGGCACAGCCCGTGGCCAATGTACTTGCTGTACTTCTTCAGATTCTGGAAATCTAAGAGTTAACCACGCCCCGTGTTACTTTAGCACGACCCTGTGTTGAGCTTAAATTTTGTCTTTTGTTGTTGTCTTTTTCTGCAGCAGTAAATTCCCACCAGGCACGGCCCGTGCTAGGTGAGCACGGCCCCGTGCCAAAGCTTCTGTCTTTGTTATTTCTTGGGTTTGGATGTGGATGGGAGCTCGGCAAGTTGGTTAATCCTTCTTTATAGCATTTTATGTTGGTTTTTGCTGTTTTTTTTTTGCTTCTTTTGTTCTTTTAAGCTCATTTAACCCTGTTTATTACAAAGGAACAAAAACGAAAGCTTTTTCCAACATTAGTGGTAGAAAAGGGTTGATTTTATGCTTCATTTGATGTAATTTATTTGTTGTATTTTGAACACATCATCACGCGTATGCGACAAGTCTTTCTTCAGAGGATAAAAGACTGATTGAGCAGTTGGCAGAGCAAGATATTCCAAACCGTAGCATCTTACGAACGTTGATGAAAAAAGAACCCGGATAAAAAGATTATTCCGAAAGATATACACAATGCTGTTCAGAAGATCAATGGCGGAAAAGGGTATGCGAATCTCCAATGCAACAACTCAAAAATCTTCTTGTCTAAAAGGATTTCACTTATTACATATGCGAAAATGAGACCACGAACGCAGTTGAATACTTTCAATAATTGGCAAAGACAGTCCCTCTCGGCTAACATTAACAAGTACTAAGACTTGTATAATATGAGTAAACAATATGCATTCTAAAATTTGAAGTAAAAATGATAAGAATTGACCCGTTTTGGTGAACTTACGTAAACTAGTTACATAAGCTTAACCGTACGCATATAAGCAATATCGGTTATCCGGATGAGTCATAAATAAGTTCTATATGCCAATGTACTTTAAATAAGTTGTAACATCAGTAGGTTATCAACTTATATGACCATTAATGCTTTAAAATCAAAATATGCACCATAAGGGCATTTTAGTCATTATGTGATGTAATATAAGAACTTGCATAAAAACTAATATTATTAACATGTTCATTTTATAAAAATACTGTATTTATGATGTAATATCAGTAAGTAATCAAACACGTATGGGTTTTATGGTTTAAGACCAAACTATGCACCATATGAGCATTTTGGTCATTATATACATAGTTTGAGAACTTATTTAAAAATCTGAGTAATGATCAAGTACCTACTATGAAAACATTTTAAATATGTTATAATATCAGTAGGTATTAAGTATTGATTGATAGTTACGGTTTAAAACCATACTATGCGCTAAAAGGGCGTTTTGGTCATTAAATAACATAATTTACGATATTTAATCAAAACTTAGGTTATGATCAGTTTCATAATATCAAAATATGTTAATTATATTAACATATCAGTAGATAAATCATTTGAAAGTTCATTGTTGATTAAAACCATGTTTTATGCAAAAAGTACATTTTGGTCAAAGTTGGGCATAATATAGAAACTTGCATATAAACACAGAATCTGATTATGATCATGTAAAATAACCTCAGAGGGTTATGCTACATTATAATACGATCATAATTCAACTTTAATTCAGTAGCTAACTAAGCTAAATCGGGTCAGAATTGAAAGTCAAAACAAAAGTCAAACTGCTAGACTTTCGGTTGCGAACCGACCTTAAAACTGGAATTGACGAGCTGAACATGTTCATGCATGTTCTAATATTAATTACCAACTTGTTAAAGTGTCAAAACACTGATTATAACATATATATATATATATAATCAGTTTATAAAGTTTTCATAAAACTGACTTTTGACTTTTTAAGTAAATAAACTTTGACCCGCCAATTAACCAAGTTAACGTGATTTTCAGGGGGTGCCCTTTTAGGGGATTAACACCTACCTAATTACGATCATGTAGCCATGTTCGACTCGAACAATAGATGGACCATAATGGTCTAAACCGAAAATCAAAGCAAATATCGTTTTTGCTTGACTTTCGGCTTTTAAAGCCTGTAAAATGAAAATGCAGAAGAGAGTAACACTTACAAGTGATCCTTGGATGAAGTAAGACTGATTTGGATGCTCCTTTCAGTTAGGAACTTCCAGTGGAGATGAAAGAAGGAATTCAAGAAGGTGCAAGAACAAATGTTGCAACTAGTGTGTTATTTATAGTGTTGGAGCAAGATTTGAGATGGAACCAGGTGTTTTGAAGTGTTAGAGGATCACTACAAGTGTCCTAGTACGTGTCAAGAGCAGCCAAATAGCCCATGGTTTCGAAAATAAGGTTTTATGCAGGTTTGTTTAGGCACCTAGCATATTTTTGTCGCTGGCACTGCTCTACGGACCGTAGAGGCTTCTCTTTGCGGTCCGTAAAGGCTTGGGGCACACCAGTTTTCTAGTCCTCTTTGCGGACTGTAGAGTCTTATAGCCTACGATCCGTATACGATGAGTGAAACCCAAAAATTTTACAAGTTTCCATTTTTAGTCCCTCCACATTCATACTTTCAATAATTGGCAAAAATAGTCCCTCTCGGCCAACACTAACAAGTACTAAGACTTGTATAATATGGATAAACAATATACATTCTGGAATTTGAAGTAAAAATGATAAGGATTCACCCGTTTCGGTAAACTTACGTAAACTAGTTACATAAGCTTAATTGTACGCATATAAGCGATATCGGGTATCCGGTTGAGTCATAAACAAGTTCTATATGCCAATGTACTTTAAATAAGTTGTAACATCAGTAGGTTATCAACTTATATGACCATTAAGGCTTTAAAATCAAAAGTTGCACCATAAGGGCATTTTAGTCATTATATGACGTAATATAAGAACTTGCATAAAAACTGATATTTTGAATATGTTCATTCTGTAAAAATACTTTATTTATGATGTAATATCGATAAGAATCAAACATGTATGGGTTTTATGGTTTAAGACCAAACTATGCACCGTAGGGGCATTCTGGTCATTATATACATAGTTTAAGAACTTATTTAAAAATCTGAGTTATGATCAAGTACCTACTGTGAGAACGTTTTAAATATGTTATAATATCAGTAGGTATTAAGTTTTGATTGATAGTTATGGTCTAAAACCATACTATGCGCCAAAAGCGCGTTTTGGTCGTTAGATAACATAATTTATGATATTTAATCAAAACTCAGGTTATGATCAGTTTCATAATATCAAAATATGTTAATTATATTAACATATCAGTAGATAAATCATTTTTAAGTTCATTGTTGATTAAAACCATGTTTTGTGTAAAAAAGGCATTTTGGTTAAAGTTAGGCATAATATAGAAACTTGCATATAAACTCAGAATCTGATTATGATCATGTAATATAACCTCAGAGGGTTATGCTAAATTATAATGCGATTATAATGCAACTTTAATTCAGTAGCTAACTAAGCTAAATCGGGTCAGAATCGAAAGTCAAAGTAGAAGTCAAACTACTCGACTTTCGGTTGCGAACCGACCTTAAAACAGGAATTGACGGCATGAACATGTTCATACGTGTTCTGATATTAATTACCAACTTGTTTAAGTTTCAAAACACTGATTATAACATATATATAATCATTTTATAAAGTTTTCAAAAAACTGACTTTTGACCTTTAAGTAAATAAACTTTGACCCGTCAATTGACCAAGTTAACATGATTTTTAGGAGGTGCCCTTTTGAGGGATTAACACCTACCTAATTACGATCACATAGCCATGTTCGACTCGAACAATAGCTGGACCATAATGTTCTAAACCGAAAGTCATAGCAAATATCATTTTTGCTTGACTTTCGGCTTTTAAAGCCTATAAAATGAAAATGCAGAGGATAGGAACACTTAAAAGTGATCCTTGGACGAAATAAGACTGATTTGGATGCTCCTTTCAATTAGGAACTTCCAGAGGAGATGAGAGAATGAATTCAAGAAGGTGCAAGAATAAATGTTGCAACTAGTGTGTTGTTTATAGTGTTGGAGCAACATTTGAGACGGATCCAGTTATTGTGAAGTGTTAGAGGATCACTACAAGTGTCCTGGTACGTGTCATAAGCAGCCAAATAGCCCATGGTTTCGAAGTGGAGGTTTCATGCAGGTTTGTTTGGGCTCTAAGCATATTTTTGTCACTGGCACTGCTCTACGAACCGTAGAGGCTTCTCTTTGCGGTCCGTAAAGGCTTGGGACGCACTAGGTCTTCCAGTCCTCTTTGCGGACCGTAGAGGCTTATAGCCTACAGACACCCCCCGAATTTCCGACCATCGCCTGGTGGGCCCGGGTGGGGAGTATCGTGATGTAAGATTGGTATCATCATAGACAAATCACAGATAGCACAACGGAAGTCTTGGAGTTTAAAATATTATTACAAACGTAAATGTCCAAAAGTTCAAATAATAATAATAATAAAAATAATAATAATACAGACTTGTTTATAATAGAGATCCCCAGCCAGATCGTAAAATGTACAAAAAGGAGAACAACAGACTACTAGGCTTTATGCAAAGGAGTTGCAAATTCCTCTTCTAGCATTACCGAGCAACTTCCAGCCTATTTACCTATACTTGCAACCTATAACTTAGTCTTTTGAAAATACGTCAGCTTACACTGGTAAATACAATCAACCGACTTGTTTTGAAAACATTTTCAAAAATCATTTTAAGTGAGCATGGCACATGATTTTATAAATAACTTGGGACAATTCAAAATGATCTTGTATACAGTTTTACATGAATGTCAATACATATGGGACCCAGTACAAAACATTGAGACATGATTAACCGACACGCCACTTAAACCCAAAAAAGGGGTATCCCCAACTAGTGGGTAAGAAAACATTTTATAATAGCATTAGCATCTGCCAGGTGTATGCCTACACCCAGTGCTCGGTCGTGGCCATTAGCAACTTAAATGAGTCAAGGATATCCAGGACACGGTCGTATTAACCCCTAATGTTTAAGTTATCAGACAAAACAGATTAAACGGATCATAGAATTTTGTAGTCACAATCCGACGTATGATCCCATACCCGACCAAGCGGTAATAATTTACCGTATCCCAAGCCCGTATAGGGAAAATTGGTTAAGAGTATTTACCTAGACTAAAACTCGTCTTAATATGCAAGAATTATAAATAGCTCAACCATTAATCAAATAACTAAGGTAGGTTGCAATTTACCGGAAGTCCCTAGTGTGGAATAATGGTATAAATAACCAATTAGAATGTCAACGGGTCCTATTTAAGTCGTAGACTTGGACCAGTTGACTTAAAATACAGAAAACGGTACGATACACTTGATTAAGCGATGACCAGAATAGAATGTGGTTTAAACCCAACAAGTACTAAGACTTGTATAATGTGGGTAAACAATATACATTCTGGAATTTGAAGTAAAAATGATAAGGATTGACCCGCTTCGGTAAACTTACGTAAACTAGTTACATAAGCTTAACCGTACGCATATAAGCGATATCGAGTATCCGATTGAGTCATAAACAAGTTCTATATGCCAATGTACTTTAAATAAGTTTTAACATCAGTAGGTTATCAAATTATATGACCATTAAGGCTTTAAAATCAAAATATGCACCATAAGGGCATTTTAGTCAATATGTGACGTAATATAAGAACTTGCATAAAAACTGATATTATGAACATGTTCATTTTGTAAAAATACTTTATTTATGGTGTAATATCAGTAAGTAATCAAATATGTCTGATTTTTATGGTTAAAGACCAAACTGTGCACCGTATGGGCATTTTGGTCATTATATGTGACAACTGGCACAAAACCGGTAATTTCCGTACACTTTAGTTATTATGTAATAACTACAATTATGTGCTTAAATGTCAACGTTGTCTGATTACATACTAAAGAAGTGAATTCATGCACGTTTTATACTACAAGAATTACATTATGCTATAATGAACTGCGTTGCGTCAAAAATACTAGTAAACTCACTGGTAAGACACAATATGCCAACAATGCTGCAGAAAGCAGTTAGACAATAAAATTGGAGCCTAGGTGTAGGTCCAATGACAAGAATACATTAAAACCCAAGAATACATACAAGGGTTTAATATATAGACTTTACGGAAGCAAAAATAAGCACTAAAAAACACCCGACACGCACTTTAAGTGCAGAATTTTAATAAATTCAGCTCTAATCAGCTTTTAAACACATAAACATCATGCAGAAATTTTTTTTTATCATCCAGAATACTTCCCTAAGTGGCGGGGATTGAAAGTGTTAGAAAAGGACACTTAAAAGACACTAAAAGGTGTAATTTAGCACTTTAACGAATCGGTATCTAACGGAACAACCGGACATTACCCGGAATACCAAAATAATGCTAGAAGCATTGTTTTTATTTTTCTTAGCTAGTTAGGGTCCCCGAACACCCTAACACACTATATATTTAACAACACACCATAAGGCACTAACTAAACATTTGATTTCCAACTAATCACTAACTAGTAGTTAGAAATGTTACACTTACCCCCCCCCCCCCCCCATGGTTGGACGGTTGGGAGACCAAAATCCTAGATGGGATTTTAATTTCATATCTTATTAGATCTTAGTGTACTAGAGGGGACATAATATCCAAGGGTGAATTGTGGTGAGAAGTTAGTTTATAAAAACCCTTGGATCACCATTCTCTTTCATCACAAACATAAACAACTTCATCCTCCTTTCTTCTCCCCTTGGCTACGGCTCCAACACCCCCTCCTTACCTCTCCATTTCCAATCCATTACCAAGCATTCTAAGCATAAGCAAAGGTGTAAGAAGGCATATAAGGAAGCTAGGAGCTTGTAGAAGTTGAAAGACCTCATTCATTTGCTTTTATCCACTTCATTTGTCCTCTTGAACTCCCCTAGCCTTGAGCTAGTAGTAAGTGTCTTAGATCTTCATACTCTTCATATTTTGTTGGTTAATAGATGATAGAATGATTAAATGATGAAAAATCTAATGAACATAAGCTAAGTCTTGAACATAAAGTGATAAATGGTGGATAAAGAGAAGATATATGGGTAAATCATGTGAATCTTGTGTAATTATGATTATTTGATGATGCTTGTTAGTAGAAGTAGGATGGATCATCATCTAGACATACTAGTTCATGTTTAAGAACATGAACTAGCAATATGTAAATGCTATAAATATGAAGGATGATGAAACCATCCACCCATGAACTTGAAACTTGAATAAATGTAATTTTTCTTGGAAAATAAGGTTACAAGCTTGTAGATCTAAAGATCTACAAGTGGTTTTTCGGAAGAACCAAGTGGAAAATACTAGATTGTTAAAAACCCGGATCTTGTATGAACTAAATACATTTTTTAGCAAGTAAACAAGTGTATAAACACTTGTGTAACAAGAAAATTTCATGAAGAAATATTTTTGGAAATCATGACTAGAAGTTGTGAAAATACAAACTCTTTAAAAATAAAGTTTTTAAGAAACTAATCATATTTTTAAAGGTAACAAGACTTACTAAATGAGCTAGTAAGTTACTACATATTTTTACAAACTTTCAAGTTCATAAGTTTGTGGTATATGCTTGTTTTGACAAGTTTGGTAAATAAAGATTGTGTTGTTGATATTGTTGATGATTTTAAAAGAAAATAAACACATGTTTTAAAAACATGGGAAACCTCCATTTTTAGGGGAAACTCTGTCAAAATTTCTATAAATTTTGACACTTAGAAAATATAAGTTTTTGAGAAACTTATTCCCTAAAAATGTATCTAAAAATATTACCAAGGTTTCCCTAATTTTTGGTGATAGAAATGATGATTTCTTCAAAACAAAATTGGTATTAAGTATGTATATTTTTTATGAAAAAAATATATATATTTATTGATTACAAAACTTTGTGCTAAGTGTATGTAGTATGTATTATACGTGATAGTGTATTAAGACTTGAAAATACACTAACTACTATTAAGAGGTAAAAATACAAAAATACACATACAACATACTTAGACAAATACAAGAGAATATATTTTATGAAAATATATTACTTGATAGAATAAATAACTTGGAAAAGTTATGAACATGAAATGATGATTTAGACAAAATACATAATTCGGGTGCAAAGTGCAAAATACAAGAAACTTATAATTATTTTTGAGAAAATAATATAAGTAAGACACTTAGTTAAAAATATAAAATATTTTTAACACGAGAGAACATAAACAAAAGATAGTGACTTGTACTTGTGCGACACAAGTCTAGTGACTAACGTTTAGAAAACACGCATAGGTCACGACGTTAACAAAGCAAATCCGGTGAAGTTTACGACGCAAAGGAACGCAAAGTTGTGAGTTCATGCTCCCCCTTTTCTCTTAACTGTTTTCAGTTTTATAACTTCGGGGGTGAAATACATGTACAAATATTACTATGTTTACAAATGGTATGATAATAAGAAGCACACTTGGTGAGAACGAGTACCGAGTGTGATGCGATATAAGAATACAAGAAGCACACTTGGTGAGAACGAGAACCAAGTTTGATGCGTTATGAGAAATGATATGAGAAATCGTGTCACGAATAGGGTACATAAGCACCATTAATCAACAATATACCTAGACCGCAGAACAAAAGGTTAGATCTAACGGGTGTCGGGCAGCCACACTCTCGGTGAGGACGAGTACCGAGTAGTGCTTTTGTGTCTCAGAATATGCCAACTAGAAAAGTGCCTTAGGTTTGGTGACTTCCTATGTCGAGTCACATGTTAATGGCTTTGCAACCCATTAACAATCCTGATACATACATGAATACTTTAGTCACATAAGATTCATACCATAATAAAACTTGAATTATACATGTGTACGTGGTGTACACATGAATGCATGATTTTTATATGAGAACTTGATTTATACTTGAGTACGTGGTGTACACAAGTAAACTTGAATTATACATGAGTACGTGGTGTACACATGAATACATGATTTTTATATGAAAACTTGATTTATACATGACACAAACTATGTTTTCATACAAAGTATACAAACGTGAAATACAAAAAAAACTGCATGAATTCACACCAACATTATATTGACGTTTTTCCAAAACTCACATGTATTTAAGGTAACTAGAAGTGGATGTGCGCGCGGTCTTACCCATGCTTGTGGATGTCGCCTATGTTTATGTTTAAATAAAGTTGTAAACTTTTAAGACAATGTTTTATGTTATCGTGCGATGTAGACGCTAAACTTATGTTTTCAAATTATGAAATGTTTGGTGGTTGAAGTTATTTTATGAGCATGTAGTATGTTTACCTTTCGTATGCAATGAGAACCTTTCATGATCACACCTCGTGCTTCCGCCGCAGAAAGGGGTGTGACAGATTGGTATCAGAGCTGCGATTGTAGTGAACCAGGATTCCTTCTCGAGTCTAGTCTACAATCTCTAGGATCCTTTCACGAAAACAATTTTTTCAAAGAGTTTTCATTGCATAAAACGTCCCGCGACATCCACTACCTGAAACTATTTATATTAGTCAAGAAAAGACACTACGAGGCTTAGGGTGCACAGGAGTAGCACTTGTCTATAACTGAGAAATTACTTGCAATTATGTGTGATAATTAGCATAGACATATACTAGATGTAGAATACCACTAGTATACATGACTTTACCTAAAAACCATGGCCTAACTGAAGGAAGAGATACGAGGATAAAACGAATTGTGCGGGCTGTGCAAGGAGTTACGTAATTATGGATGCATACATAATTATGGGATTCAGTGCACAGAAACCACAGCAAGTTTTGTCACGTATAAATTCCCTCAGTACAAGAGAAGGTCAAATGTGAACGCCGGCCTATTAAATACTCTGCTAGAGTAATAATTGTTTGATGTCACTTATGTGGTATATGCTTGAATATATATACTACTACTGTCTCGTAAGACGATATCAAACAAATATCTAACCCTACTGTGTTATGTTCTGATAGAACATGGCGCCCAGGAAAGCTGTGAATGCTCGCAATGATGATCGACCCCCTGCTCCTCTTCTACCAAGGACTGCTGAAGAGCTGAACGCTCTACTGGAGGAAAGAATCTTGGCAGCTATCGCCCAGTACGAGGCAACCCGTACCGCGGACAGTGGGGGACCAAGCAATGCTAGACGTAACGGACATGGAGATTCGTCTGGAGGAAACGCAGCTCAAGGTAACCATGGAGAAATTTATGAACGGTCTTTTTTTCATTATTTCTTCAATTGCTCACACGTGAGTTGGTTGGGTCAATTACAGGCTGTACCTTCAAGCAGTTCCTCGACTGCAAACCACTGAACTACGATGGAACGGGAGGAACAGTGGCATTTGTACGTTGGACAGAGAAGACTGAATCCACCATCCGCATGAGCAAGTGTACCGCGGATCAACAAGTTACTTTTGCTACTGGATTGTTTGTCGATGAAGCTCTGACTTGGTGGAACTTGCAAGTCCAAACTATGGGTGACGATGCCGCGTATGGCATGTCTTGGGATGAACTGAAGGAGAAAATGAGAGAGAAGTACTGCTCTCGTGCCGAACTCCAAAGGTTGGAAACCGAGTTTTGGCACTTGACCATGGAACGTGCTGACATCACTGGTTACACTCGAAGGTTCCATGATCTGTCTAGAGTGCTTCCCTACATGGTGACTCCTGAGTATAAGCGCGTGGAACGCTACATTTGGGGACTGGCCTCAGAGTTCCATGGCATGGTAACTTCGGCCAAACCTCAAACAATCACCGAGGCTGTAACTCTGGCTGTCAGCCTTACTGAGGATTGTGTTCGTATAAAGAAGTTATCGCTAAACCCCACTGAAAAGATCTAGACGCATGCTGAGTCGTCCGGTGACAAGAAGAGAAAGCATTCGAATTTGAATCAAGCAACCCGCAGCAACAATAAAGGCTCATACAACAAGAAGCGTGACACCAACCCCCCTAAGGAAGCAAATACTGCAGCCAACGGATACCAAGAGTTGGCTCAGCCTGAATTTCGGGACGAAATTCTTTTAACGGGGGGAGACTGTGACAACTGGCACAAAACCGGTAATTTTCGTACACTTTAGTTATTATGTAATAACTACAATTATGTGCTTAAATGTCAACGTTGTCTGATTACAAACTAAAGAAGTGAATTCATGCACGTTTTATACTACAAGAATTACATTATGCTATAATGAACTGCGTTGCGTCAAAAATACTAGTAAACTCACCGGTAAGACACAATATGCCAACAATGCTGCAGAAAGCAGTTAGACAATAAAATTGGAGCCTAGGTGTAGGTCCAATGACAAGAATACATTAAAACCCAAGAATACATACAAGGGTTTAATATATAGACTTTACGGAAGCAAAAATAAGCACTAAAAAGCACCCGACACGCACTTTAAGTGCATAATTTTAATAAATTCAGCTCTAATCTCCTTTTAAACACATAAACATCATGCAGAAATTTCATTTTATCATCCAGAATACTTCCCTAAGTGGCGGGGATTGAAAGTGTTACAAAAGGACACTTAAAAGACACTAAAAGGTGCAATTTAGCACTTTAACGAATCGGTATCTAACCGAACAACCGGACATTACCCGGAACACCAAAATAATGCTAGAAGCATTGTTTTTATTTTTCTGAGCTAGTTAGGGTCCCCGAACACCCTAACACACTATATATTTAACAACACACCATAAGGCACTAACTAAACATTTGATTTCCAACTAATCACTAACTAGTAGTTAGAAATGTTACACTTACCCCCCCCCCCCTATGGTTGGACGGTTGGGAGACCAAAATCCCACATGGGATTTTAATTTCATATCTTATTAGATCTTAGTGTACTAGAGGGGACATAATATCCAAGGGTGAATTGTGGTGAGAAGTTAGTTTATAAAAACCCTTGGATCACCATTCTCTTTCATCACAAACATAAACAACTTCATCCTCCTTTCTTCTCCCCTTGGCTACGGCTCCAACACCCCCTCCTTACCTCTCCATTTCCAATCCATTACCAAGCATTCTAAGCATAAGCAAAGGTGTAAGAAGGCATATAAGGAAGCTAGGAGCTTGTAGAAGTTGAAAGACCTCCTTCATTTGCTTTTATCCACTTCATTTGTCCTCTTGAACTCCCCTATCCTTGAGCTAGTAGTAAGTGTCTTAGATCTTCATACTCTTCATATTTTGTTGGTTAATAGATGATAGAATGATTAAATGATGAAAACTCTAATGAACATAAGCTAAGTCTTGAACATAAAGTGATAAATGGTGGATAAAGAGAAGATATATGGGTAAATCATGTGAATCTTGTGTAATTATGATTATTTGATGATGTTTGTTAGTAGAAGTAGGATGGATCATCATCTAGACATACTAGTTCATGTTTAAGAACATGAACTAGCAATATGTAAATGCTAGAAATATGAAGGATGATGAAACCATCCACCCATGAACTTGAAACTTGAATAAATGTAATTTTTCTTGGAAAATAAGGTTACAAGCTTGTCGATCTAAAGATCTACAAGTGGTTTTTCGGAAGAACCAAGTGGAAAATACTAGATTGTTTAAAACCCGGATCTTGTATGAACTAAATACATTTTTTTAGCAAGTAAACAAGTGTATAAACACTTGTGTAACAAGAAAATTTCACGAAGAAATATTTTTGGAAATCATGACTAGAAGTTGTGAAAATACAAACTCTTTAAAAATAAAGTTTTTAAGAAACTAATCATATTTTTAAAGGTAACAAGACTTACTAAATGTGCTAGTAAGTTACTACATATTTTTACAAACTTTCAAGTTCATAAGTTTGTGGTATATGCTTGTTTTGACAAGTTTGGTAAATAAAGATTGTGTTGTTGATATTTTTGATGATTTTAAAAGAAAATAAACATATGTTTTGAAAACATGGGAAACCTCCATTTTTAGGGGAAACTCTGTCAAAATTTCTATAAATTTTGACACTTAGAAAATATAAGTTTTTGAGAAACTTATTCCCTAAAAATGTATCTAAAAATATTACCAAGGTTTCCCTAATTTTTGGTGATAAGAAATGATGATTTCTTCAAAACAAAATTGGTATTAAGTATGTATATATTTGATGAAAATATATATATTTATTGATTACAAAACTTTGTGCTAAGTGTATGTAGTATGTATTATACGTGATAGTGTATTAAGACTTGGAAATACACTAACTACTATTAAGAGGTAAAAATACAAAAACACACATACAACATACTTAGACAAATACAAGAGAATATATTTTATGAAAATATATTACTTGATAGAATAAATAACTTGGAAAAGTTATGAACATGAAATGATGATTTAGACAAAATACACAATTCGGGTGCAAAGTGCAAAATACAAGAAACTTATAATTATTTTTGAGAAAATAATATAAGTAAGACACTTAGTTAAAAATATAAAATATTTTTAACACGAGAGAACATAAACAAAAGATAGTGACTTGTACTTGTGCGACACAAGTCTAGTGACAAGTCTAGTGACTAACGTTAAGAAAACACGTATAGGTCACGACGTTAACTAAGCAAATCCGGTGAAGTTTACGACGCAAAGGAACGCAAAGTTGTGAGTTCATGCTCCCCCTTTTCTCTTAACTGTTTTCAGTTTTATAACTTCGGGGGTGAAATACATGTACAAATATTACTATGTTTACAAATGGTATGATAATAAGAAGCACACTTGGTGAGAACGAGTACCGAGTGTGATGCGATATAAGAATACAAGAAGCGCACTTTGTGAGAACGAGAACCAAGTATGATGCGTTATGAGAAATGATACGAGAAATCGTGTCACGAATAGGGTACATAAGCACCATTAATCAACAATATACCTAGACCGTAGAACAAAAGGTTAGATCTAACGGGTGTCGGGCAGCCACACTCTCGGTGAGGACGAGTACCGAGTAGTGCTTTTGTGTCTCAGAATATGCCAACTAGAAAAGTGCCTTAGGTTTGGTGACTTCCTATGTCGTGTCACATGTTAATAGCTTTGCAACCCATTAACAATCCTGATACATACATGAATACTTTATTCACATAAGATTCATACCATAATAAAACTTGAATTATTTATGAGTACGTGGTGTACACATGAATGCATGATTTTTATATGAGAACTTGATTTATACTTGAGTACGTGGTGTACACAAGTAAACTTGAATTATACATGAGTACGTGGTGTACACATGAATACATGATTTTTATATGAAAACTTGATTTATACATGACACAGACTATGTTTTCATACAAAGTATACAAACGTGAAATACAAAAAAAAACTGCATGAATTCACACCAACATTATGTTGACGTTTTTCCAAAACTCACATGTATTTCAGGTAACTAGAAGTGGATGTGTGCGCGGTCTTACCCATGCTTGTGGATGTCGCCTGTGTTTATGTTTAAATAAAGTTGTAAACTTTTAAGAAAATGTTTTATGTTATCGTGCGATGTAGACGCTAAACTTATGTTTTCAAATTATGAAATGTTTGGTGGTTGAAGTTATTTTATGAGCATGTAGTATGTTTACCTTTCGTATGCAATGAGAACCTTTCATGATCACACCTCGTGCTTCCGCCGCAGAAAGGGGTGTGACATTATATACATAGTTTGAGAACTTATTTAAAAATCTGAGTTATGATCAAGTACCTACTATGAAAACATTTTAAATATGTTATAATATCAGTAGGTATTAAGTTTTTATTGATAGTTATGGTTTAAAACCATACTATGCACCAAAAGGGCGTTGTGGTCATTAAATAACATAATTTACGATATTTAATCAGAACTCATGTTATGATCAGTTTCATAATATCAAAATATGTTAATTATATTAACATATCAGTAGATAAATCATTTCCAAGTTCATTGTTGATTAAAACCATGTTTTATGCAAAAAGGGCATTTTGGTCTAAGTTAGGCATAATATAGAAACTTGCATATAAACTCAGAATCTGATTATGATCATGTAATATAACCTCAAAGGGTTGTGCTACATTATAATACGATCATAATTCAACTTTAATTCAGTTGCTAACTAAGCTAAATGGGTCAGAATCGAAATTCAAAGCTGAAGTCAAATTGCTCGACTTTCGGTTGCGAACCGACCTTAAAACTGGAATTGACGGGCTGAACATGTTCATATGTGTTCTAATATTAATTACCAACTTGTTTAAGTGTCAAAACACTGATTATAACATATATATATATATAATCAGTTTATAAAGTTTTCATAAAACTGACTTTTGACTTTTTAAGTAAATAAACTTTGACCCGTCAATTAACCAAGTTAACGTGATTTTCAGGAGGTGCCCTTTTGAGGGATTAACACCTACCTAATTACGATCACGTAGCCATGTTCGACTCGAACAATAGATGGACCACAATGGTCTGAACCGAAAGTCAAAGCAAATATCGTTTTTGCTTGACTTTCGGCTTTTAAAGCCTATAAAATGAAAATGCAGAAGAGAGGAACACTTAAAAGTGATCCTTGGACGGAATAAGACTGATTTAGATGCTCCTTTCAGTTGGGAACTTCCAAAGGAGATGAGAGAATGAATTCAAGAAGGTGCAAGAACAAATGTTGCAACTAGTGTGCTATTTATATTGTTGGAGCAAGATTTGAGATGGATCCAAGTGTTGTGAAGTGTTAGAGGATCACTACAAGTTTCCTAGTATGTGTCATGAGCAGCCAAATAGCCCTTGATTTTGAAATGGAGGTTTCATGCAGGTTTGTTTGGGCTCCAAGCATATTTTTTTCGTTGGCACTGCTCTACGGACCGTAGAGGCTTCTCTTTGCGGTCCGTAAAGGCTTGGGGCGCACCAGGTTTTCCAGTCCTCTTTGCGGACCATAGAGGCTTATAGCCTATGGTCTATATACGACGAGTGAAACCCAAAAATTTCACAAGTTCCCATTTTTAGTCCCTCTACATTCATACTTTCAATAATTGGCAAAAACGGTCCATCTCAGCCAACATTAGGCACAAATGAGAGTATGGACACGTGTCAGTACATTACCAGACATGAATTTACGAGGTGTTACAGTTAGCTAAATACAAAGTTTGTGAGACCCCACTAGGAACACGGACAATGTTAGTTGGCATTTGGGGGTTGGATGTTGTATATGAGATCAAGGTCACTCGGGTCGTTTTAAAATGATGGGTCAAACATCATGGATGGTGATAAGTCTCTAGAGTGGTGGTCGTTACGCCGTAGGTAATTTTCACTTGTAGATATAAGAGATGTTTAAGGAATGTTTAACTTCAAACATCAACAATTTATTCGGGCGCTTTGGATGTGAATGAAAGTATACTCCACTCTAAGTGTGGTTGGATGTAAGAAACTTTAAGATATGTGACATTCTGAGAATATTGGTTGGTATGATAAGTCGGATGTTACAATGGTGTTCCTTATATAAATAGTTCATCATCATCATTATCATCATCATACTTAGTATATCCCACCAATAGCAAAGCTAAGGTAGGGTCTGGGGAGGGTAAGATGTACACAGCCTTACCTCTACCCTGTAGGAATAGAGAGACTGCTTCTAGTGAGACCCCTGACTCGTTAAAGGGTTCAAATCTTATATAGAACAAGGTGTTGGATAAGGATAATGAGGTGTCTGTGTGTGTGTTTTTACGTTAATATAAGATTGATTTGTCCTCAAGGCTTGCACGCGAGACCACTTAAGATACGTACTTTAAACATTCTTAATAGGATGGATATTTCATGTTAGCAAATAGTAAATATAATTATTGATGTGGGCCCAAGTGTGAAGGAGCGGGTCATTTTGTATTTGGAGGCCCAAGATCGCGTGACAAAAGGGGCTTCACTAAATGGCTCTAACTTGGGCTACAGGTGTCCGTTTTGGGTGTGCAACCAGGCAAGTCGATCGTGAGAACGAAGCCCATCTTTCGACCAACACCGTAGGTGGTTTGGGTCATCGTTCGGGCCCAAAAACGCTTATTTCTATGAGTTATTTATTTTTATGTTTTTAGTGCTTTTCGTGGACTTCTTTTTCGTTCTAGGTTTTGGCCCAAGTGTGTTTTGAGGCCCGTTTTCAATTTACGTTATTATTTATATGGATGTAATAGGAGGAAGCTAATCAGTTTGGAATTATATGAAAAGTCATTTTTCTCTCCCAATTCACTGTTGAGTGTTTTGTGTGTGAAACCCCCAATTTTCGGTATTCTTCGTGAATCAACGAATTTTGGAAGAATCGTTCATGGCATTCTGTGAGAATCAACAGGTTCGATTTCGTATCCCATTTTCTAGTCTACATCAATTATGCTCCTTGATATTTGTTTTAAAAATAGTAAATCTAATTATACTCCTTGAAATTTGTTTTATTTAAATATTCCTAAGGAAG
This sequence comes from Helianthus tuberosus, assembly GCA_030545235.1. NCBI lineage: Eukaryota > Viridiplantae > Streptophyta > Magnoliopsida > Asterales > Asteraceae > Helianthus > Helianthus tuberosus. Next base: position 22,994 of record JARYGA010060800.1, on the reverse strand, counting down.
AAACTTCATAAAATACAATTTTTTAACGGCTTACATTACACCAAATCCGTCTTTGATTTATAAAATACAATCTAAGTATGATTATCAAACTAAATCATTTCATTAATTACAATACTATATAAAATATGCCCTGATTGCTTGAGAGAAACGGGGAGAGCCCATATATAACATGCTTGTTTTCATGTTTAGAGCTTAGAATGGTAGTACTATTTTTTAAGGTTGGAGAACTCGCTAGTCAGCCGGTGAGGTGGCGACTAGCGACTACTCGGGATTATTCAGGATTATCGGGATTAATCGGATCAGAAATTGTATATGTAAATTTCATTATTTTTATAAATATGTATATATATACTCACACATCCATATCAATATAATACTTAAAAAGGTAAAAATAGTTCAAAATACAAACTAAACTTACATGTAAGTCATAACATAACAAGTCTCAGTACTTAAAATTCAAACATTAACAAATAGCTCAAATGTAATCGTCATCCCCATCCAACTCGCATTCAATCTCCTCGTCTACTTTATCCTCTTTCTCCGACTCAAATTCTTCGTCTTATTAGGGTAAGGGATAAGGAAAATGGGCTAAAGTTGTAATCTTGGGCCTGTTTTGTAAGGATTTCAAATGGGCCGACTAGGGCGACTTGGGCCGACTAGGGCGGCTTGGACCGGCTTTGACCGACTAGCGATTTTTTGACTGATTAGTGAAAAATTACTCAGTAGAAGGCCGACTAGCGACTAGTCGACGATTAATCGCCGAGTAATTGCGATTTTTGCAACACTGTTTTTATTGTTTTGTGTTGAACATTGGAGTAACCTCCTAATTAGGTTTTGGTACAGTTTAGTATATCTTAAGATCCAATTTTTAATATTCAAATAGTCAACTATTAATCATAATTGAAAACATTAAGCATAATATTAACAAGGGAATATGCATGGAGATCACGATCATCTATAGCATGTGTATAAAATCTCCTTGTATCCAAGAAGATCTCACCTTCTACGGTCAAATAATATCTTTTTCCTCTCACCAATATATTTTTGCTTGCATTTCAGCTTTATACAATGCATTTGAGTTGCTGAGTCATTGTATTGCATTATCATATGCCTCTCTCTTTTGTCTCCAATTGTTAGCAAAAACTACGAATATTTATGGAATTATTGATTGATACAAAAATTGACAATTTTTTTCTATTCTTTTTGTTTGCTTAAATATGTTTGTTGTGCAGTTGATAATTCATTTTGTAATCATTTTTCATTTACTAATATTGAGGTAAAGAACCCGACACGCGGACACGGCCTAATTTATTTTTTTAAGTTGGGGGTAAAGAAACCCGACTCCCAAACTCTTGCGGCTGCCATTATCCTATTGATCTGGCAGCCTTGATTCTTTGTTGAAATAATAAAAACCTCGTAAGATATTATGTATTACTAATCTATCTATTCTAATATAATAAAGTGGTTTTGACTTATGTGTCATGTATACATAAAACCACCCCATTATTTTGACAAGTGGCTTTTTCTCCTCTCATTATTTAGAAAGTTTACATCTGACACGTGTCTTTCTTAACCTTGGAAATTTTCATCAGGATCCCCACGGTTCTTTCCAAACCCTATACACTTTATACGCCTTCATACGTTTATAATCTATCCATCTATTCATGCCTAATCGTCTTCGAAGATCTTATAATCTTCTCCATCGCCGTCCAAGAAGTTCCTGATTCTCGATTTTTAGTGAAGATACCACAGGTAAAGCTTCTTTAGTTTATGATTTTGCATGTTTTTTGAGGTTTAATTTCAAGATTCTATGATCGTTTTGTTTGGTTTTGTTTGAATTTATATGATACATTCGTTTAGGGGTTCGATTTTTCATATGATTTAGGGTTCGATTTCATAATAAACATTCGTTTAGGGTTCGATTTTCGTATGATTTAGGGTTCGATTTCATAATAAACATTCGTTTAGGGTTCGATTTTCATATGATTTAGAGGTGGCAGTTTGATTCATTTACAATTCTTTTTGAAGGATTTTCAAACCTTAAATTGTTTTATTGTTCTTTATCAGAAGTTTGTGATTTGCGATTTTTTATTTATCTGTTTTTGGTTCATGAATTAGGTCAATTTTGTGAACATTATCAGAAGTATGTGATTTGTGATTTTTTCATTTTTAATTTTTTATTAGTAAATTTGATTTTAGAAGAGTATTGTTTTACGTTGTTGTGTTATTACTACATGACATTGATTTTAGCTTTTTCATGGCATCATCTAGCAAAAAGGTGCATAAGGTGGAAGACGATTCCGAGGAAGAAGAAGAGGTATAGATGATTGCTAATTGCTACCGTTTTACAACCTTTTTTTTACAATTTACATTAATCATTTACAACAAAATTTACTGTAGATTATGAATGTTTTGCATTTTGATTTTTAAAACAAGGCCATAATTATTATTAATTGGTATATGTTTTGAAGATTCTATCTTTATTGGAGTAAATCAATTTACACTTACAAAAGGCATACAGTGGACGAAGCGACACCAGGTGGCGGTTTGTTACCGTCATGACAAGTATGATCTAAAGTCAAGTAGTCAACAACCGGAGTTTGCTACCAGTGAGCGTCTTCAGGTAAACAACTGTAGGTGATTCCACATTCTTTTCAAGATATTTATTTATCGATGAAAATGGTATCTTTTTAATAGAAGTTAGTTTGGTATGTGAATTGTGTCCCCCTCCCCTCTTTGCTCTCCAAGTTACACATGCATATAGGACCAGATTGAAACATTATTTGATGGGGATACACACACACCCACAGTATCATATATCAGTACAATAATACTAAACTGATTATTCGTCTCTGTATATATCAGTGGTATATGATTATTCATTACCCTTTTTATAACAAAAAGACCTTTAGTGAATAAGGTAACTGTGTGTGTGTGGTCCAATATTCCATTTGATATAGTTGGCAGGCATTTCAAAATTGTACTTTGAGGATATGTGTGAGCTTTATGCATCAACAAACGTACCTGTTCACTTATTATCAACAAACGTACCTGTTCACTTATTATCGATATGTAAATATGTTAATTGGTGGATGGGAAGAGTGTCAACCGGATCTGCTGCTGTTTAATGTGTCATACGGCACTTCCTATCTTTATTGGGGATTTCTTCTTCATAGGAATCTTCTGCTAAATAAAAAAGAAAACAATTTGAAAGAATAGAAACACGATGAGTTTGAAGAAGATGTGTGATGAGTTGTTTGTGAAGAGTAGGTTATATAGATGATTGCTAATTGCTACCTTTTTACAACCTTTGTTTTACAATTTACATTAATCGTTTACAACAAAATTTACCTACATTGGTAATGAAACTGGCCAATTTTTGACATAAATTGCAGTGATTGGTTGCCTTTCAGAGCTTAATGAAGAAGATTCTTTTAACATGATAGCCTCTAATGGATATATTAAGTTATTCTCATCTTCATTGGAATTAGTGACAAATGAAGCAATTACTTTAGCAACTAAATGGATGAACACACATCTTATTGCTGCAGGTGGTACAAACCTCATTATTCCCTTGAAACAGGTATTTTTCACCTCTTGATGTGTTTTAATCCAATTTGGCACTAAAGATTGATTTTGAAAGAGAAAACTACATAAAACAGAAATGAAGTTTACATTTCTTTTCTTCTCAAATTCAGCAACCAAGCTTAATTATATGCAAAAAAACTAACATACACTTTACTAACTCCATATATTGTTACTGATTAGGATGGGTTTAGTAAATAATAAAAGAGTCAAACAAGTTTTTTCAAATCGTGTTTGTGTATTTGATCAAGGGCCTGATTTTCCAACATATTAAAAAGTAATTTATAGGTAGCATATTTTGCTTATATAGCAACTAGCAATGGCATGGCATCAACCAGTGCCACAAAAGTAATTTACAGGTAAGGTCACATAAGACGAGACTGGTTGCTAAAATCACTAACAATTTGTAAATTTGTTAAGAGAGACTTGCGTGTTTAAATTGGTAAAAAAAACTTAGATGATCCTTACTTCTTATTCCATCTAAAAATAACTGTTTAATGTTGCTATTCCACATCTGAAACTGTATGATTGATTTTTTGATGATCATAATATCCAGGCATTGGAAATGGTTGGTAAAACTGGTGAATCTATTCCTTTCATCATCCTCATTACTGACGGTGCTCTTTATGATGAAAGAAATATTTGTAATATGATTAAAGATCACCTTATGGAGGGAGAAACCGATTGTCCTCGAAAGGTTGGAAATATTTGTAATATCATTATCACATGCTTATAAGGGACTGATAAATTCTTTCAATTATAATATTACATAACATAAAACTTTATTTTTAAATGAAAAATACAAGTTATTTTTTAAATAAAGTATATAAGTTAAAAATAAATTGTACGTACAATGGTCATTTATAAATTGTACGTACATGGGTTTTTTTAAAATTCAAACTATAGGGATAAACCAACTGATTCCAGAAAATATGTAGTCAGTTTGAATTTAAAAAAAACATATTTTTAGGGATTATTGTTTAACTTCACCTGTATATAGATACAATCTGGATTGGCGTACTTTCACAAACTCGCCACCAACTCTCCTACTCCATCACTTCAAGCATGTCAACTACGACAAGTAGAGTTTCCTCTAACAAAGATTCCAGGTATGATTTCGTATTCAGTTAATCATATATTTGGTTTTAGTTTTATCATTTTAGTATCATGAACATCAAGTAATCTGGGGTGTCGGTTTTAATTATAGATTTAACTGCCCCTAACCATTCTTATTAACGTGTAATAGATCATCGGAGAATGTTGAAATCACTTTGCTCAACCAAGTTAATGCTTCAATTTCAAAGGTTGATGTCACAATTAAGGTCCGTATAATTAAGCTTTGGAAGCTACCTTCTTTCAAGATAAAAGGTGCTACACATTCAGTTGATGTAATACTTATGGATGAAGAGGTACTTTATAATATCTCATTAACTATTTTAATTTATATTAGATTTTTTTGCAACTATTCTCACCACTTATTTCATTCATTTTAGGGTACAAAGATTCAAGCCACTGTTATGGGTAACTATCTAAGCAAACATGGGAAATTCCTCGTGGAGAGAGAATGTCTTTTAATTAAGAAATTTGAAGTTGGTGACAATGTCTCACAATATCGGTTGACAAATCATAAACATAGACTCTTTTTTGATTATGATACCAACATGATGAAATGTAATGATGTTGTTGGATCTCCTCATGGCTTCTCATTTACTGAATTTGATCTCTTTCTTAACAATGCTCTCCCAAGTAATTTCGTTGTTGGTAAGTAGTCATAATAATTTTGGATCTATACGTTGCTAAAATGTTTCTTTTTTCCTTCTTTTCTCTTTTTAAACCTAAAATTTTCTATTTGTCTTCTGTATAGATATAATTGGTTATTTGTATACATATTTCGATATGTATGATCACAAAACGCAAAATGGGCAACTCAAAAAGAAAATGAACATTCAAGTTCGTGATGCTCAGTAAGATCTTCTCAACTTCCACAATTTTTGAGATATCTAAATGTCTTATTCTATTTGCTTACAATACGTTTTTCAACATTTTGTGTATTAAAATTTTGTAGGAACCGTAATATTTATGTTCAACTGTGGGAATCATTGGCTGAGAAGATGCAAAAGTTCGTGGATAAAAAACCCAACGGTGTTACTGTTTTGATATTGCAAACTGGGAAATTCACCTTTTCAGGCGGTATAATGTGTATTTTTAATGTTTTCATTATTTTTAGAATAACGAGTTTATATTAACTATCCATTAATTACACTTTTACTGATTGTTTATTATCATTTTTTCTATTTATGTATCTGTTCTGTTTAGTTGCATCTCTTAAGTCGTAAGGTAGTATCATAGTTTTCATGTAAATATACAAGTGGTTTCTTACAGCTTGCTAGCCATTGTCTCTTTTGGTGTGTTTTCTGATAAATTTGCCTCTCTTTTGGTGTGTGTTTTTTGATAAATTTGCCTTTTAAAAAATGTAAATCTACAAGTGTAGTGATGTCTCAATATGAGTAGAATAGAATGGACCACTGGAATGATAGAGGTTATTTATGTATCTGTTCTGTTTATTTGCAGCTCATAAGTCGTAAGATAGTATCATAGTTTTCATGTAAATCTACAAGTGGTTTCTTACAGCTTGCTATCCATTGTCTCTTTTGGTGTGTGTTTTCTGATAAATTTGCCTCTCTTTTGGTGTGTGTTTTTTTTGATAGATTTGCCTTTTAAAAAATTTAAATCTACAAGTGTAGTGATGTCTCACTGTGAGTAGAATAGCATGGACCACTGGAATGATGTCTCACTGTGTTTATTATCATTTTTTTCTATTTATGTATCTTTTAGGGAAGGCATATGTTTCATCAGCTTTCCATGGAAGTACACTATTCATTAACGATGACATTGAGGAAATCATTGCTTTCAAACGCAGGTTTGATATGTTTTTTGACATAGTTATTTACTACATCTATTATTAAATACTTTTATGTTCTATATATAAATAATAATATATTTGTTTCTAAACAGTTTACTTGAGAAAGAATCTAACAACTCCGTTTCAAGCCGTCGTTTGGTGTCGTCACAATCTGTTACCAGTCTACAAGAAGAGTTCTTAGGCAAGACACCTTTCAACAGCATAGAAGAAGTTAACAAAACAGCTACGGTAAATTTATTTATAAAATTTTATTTTTCAAAATTTTAAAATAACCTACTCACAACTTAACAACAAAGTATCAACTCATATCTTAGGAGATGTCGGTAATTGTCACGGGTACTCTCATCAGTTTTTTTCCTGGTTTCGAATGGTACTACAATGCGTGTAAAGCTTGTAACAAGAAGGTTACAACTGCTTATGTTGTAACTGACCCGGTTGACGGAGTTGACGGATCTGCACTGGTGGAACATAAAAAGATTATTCAATGCCCTACTCCAAGTTGCAACAACAAAGTAATTTTAACTGTTCCGAGGTTAGTAATGCTTATTAAATAACTTTCTTAAAATATTTTGAGTTATTCCGTATAATTATATGCGCATTATGTAAACTATTTATCTTTTAATTACTTTTAAACTTACAATATTTCTTATTTTTATATTCGAGGTACAAAATTCCATTAAGGTTGCAAGATAATACTGGTGTTGTTTCCCTAATTGTGTTGGATCGCGAGGCTAGAAAAATGCTTAAAAAAAGCGCCAAAGATTTGCTTGATAGGATCCTAGACGTAAAGTTTTCTAAAATTCACAATAATTCATTTTCATGAATTTTTTTAGACATATATTTATACTTATACTTTAATTATATAACAGGATGATACTCTCAGCATGATTCCTGATGAAATTGCTGATTTGGTTGGAAAAAAGTATGCCTTTAAAATTGACATTTCCAACTTTAATGTCTCAAACAACTACAAGTCTTTCACTGTTAGCAACCTCACTGATGATCCCTCCATCATATCAAAGCTTGAAGCAAATCTAGAGGTTTTTCAGGTATTGTATAGATCCTAATTATATTTAACAGTTTGTTAATGATCTATTTTAATTATTTAACATTTCGGTTTTTATATACAATTTAGGTTAACCCATCAGACTCCATGAATTCCAAGTCCATTGAATTTGAATCCCAAGATACTGTCAATTTCAAGGTATTGTCTTTTATCGGTTAAACAATAGATATCTTTCAACTTTTTTTTTAAATTAATCCTTTATTGTAACAAAATTTCTTTCGTTTGTTTATTTAGGATACTATATCATCCACGAGCGACAATGTTACTCCTACGTCACTTATTGTTACAAGTAACGCGAGAACTTTGTTGGATGATGGAGGTGTTGGGAAAAACACCACTCACTCTGAATTGAAGCGTAATCTGGCTGAGGTTTATGAGATTGACGATTCTCCTAAACAGTCGGCAACTAAACCCCCTCCTAAATTTGTTGAAGGTGCGAAAGGAACTGCCAATGCAACCCTCCTGATTCCAAAGAAGGAAAAAGAATGATATTTATCCGAATTTGAAAGAATCATCTTTTCGTCTTTTTATAAGCTATTTATTTATTTGGATTTCGTATTTTATTATCATTAAGAACTAAGAACTACTATTTAGATTTGCTTGGTTTAATGTTATTTCCTTTGTTTGAACTTAAGTTTTTTTTTTGGTTGATCAATTTTATTTTATTACAAGTACATGTTGCATCTTTTTCTAATTTTTATTATTTTATATATTATATAATTGTACTTAAGTAAATATTTATCAATTTGCAAAACGAGATTCTATCATTACTTATCAACTATTTATTGTTATTTTAATATTACAAATATAAATCTAATTGCATGTTTTTAGTAATACTATTTATTGTTATTTTAATATTACAAATATAAATCTAATTGCATGTTTTTAGTAACTAAAAATATTTAAGTCGACCCATTTTTGTCAAGAGTTTTGAAAACACTAACTATTTACCAATCAATAAGAGTATGATTATTTACCATTTAAAGTATCAACATTAGCATAAATTGAGTATACGTTTGTTTATTTCATATACACGTTTAAATTAATTAAATGTTAATTATTGGCATTTGTTAAACTTTTACTAGATTTTAGACATTTGACTACCAAAATGGATAACAATGACGTTTAATATAAATCGTTTTATTTATTAGACTAACAATCAATTTCATTTTAAAACCTTATTACAGCTCCAAAAATAATGGATGCCTATATCTTTTGTAAAGAGAGGCGAAAAATGAGGAGACTTTATCTGGATAGAAAAAGATCAAGGGACCTCTCGCTTGCGGAACCCGTCCATATTGCACAAAGCTTTACATCTGTTACAATGCCTGAAAATAGTAAATGTAAGAATTTAAATTGTACTACTGTATAACAATACATATATCATATTAATCAATTGTTTATGCATTTTTTAATAAAGCAATGGCCGCTAGCGTTTCTAAAGAGAGGCGAAAGATAAGAAAAATCTATTTGGATAGCAAGAGATCCAAGGAGACTTCTTTTTCACAAAGTTTTCATGTTTCAGCAACCCCTGGATTTGTTCAAATAACTGAAAACAATAATTGTGAGTATGACATTTACACTACTCTTTTACAATTAAATGTTTCAGCAACCCCTCCATCTATTATTTTTTTGCAGTTCAACAGAGTATTTTACAATCAACAAAATATTCTAGAAATGGTTCGAATTGCAAAGTAAATATCACGAATCATACACCTTCACCTGTTATTTGTACTAATGAAACCTTTCCAAGTCCATTGGCTGACATAAGAAGAGGTACACTTTATAATTCATTTTTTTAATATCTTCATGTATCTTCTAAAATTAATTACTTAACAATTTTATTGATATACTTTACTATTTTTGTACAGTTTCAAATACGGACATGCCCAGTGCACATAGTAAACAAATGCGTCAATTGAGGAAAATTTATCTAGATAACAAAAGATCTAAGAATTTTTCTATCGCACAACCCGTTGATGTTTCAACTATTTACTCATCTCGCATACCCGCTGGAAACTCAAATCGTAACAATTGTGTTTTAACTGCTATTTTTATGAACTCATACATTATAAAATTAAATAAATGATTAACATTTTTTTTCTTTGCAGTTGGTAGCGGAAACATTCAATCATCAATTAGCTCAAGACATGTTTCTAAATGCAAAGAAAATAACATAAAAGATACATCTTATTCATGTCCTAAAACACATTCACAAGTTGTTGCCACTAATGCAGTGGTTAGAAGTCCATTGTCAGATATTACAAAAGGTATACTTTTATAATTCAAAACCCTATCCCTACAACCTTCCATATACGTAATCAATATATAATTAGATTTTTTTTTTTTTGCAGATATGTCTAACTACACTAATAATAATACTACACCGTCATCAGATACTAGACATGTTTCTAAATTTAAAGAAAATATCATCCAAGATAGATGTTATCCAAGCCTTAAAACACCTACACCAGTTGTTTCTACCAATCAAAGAATTATATGTCCAATGGACATTATGAGTGGTATATTTTATAATTGAAAAACCCTACTTTTAAATTGAGTTCCCGATTTATTTGAATTCATAATGCTGATTTTGTTTGTTATATGCAGACACGCCTAATTACAACAAAAACAATACTCGACCGTCATCAAATACAAGAAGAATGTCTACCAGGTCTACTTCGATCACCATCAACCGTACATGTTTGCCATCTCATCAAACTCCTAATGGTAAATAATTACTATTAACAAGTACCTATTAAGAAGTTGTATTATTTATAAGCATAAGTTTCGATGCTAACTATTTTTTTTTTTTTTTGCAGTTTTAAATAAGGACATGGACCATTCCGTAGCTTCACAGCGTAGACTATATAGAAAAAATTATTTGGATACTAGAAAGTATAAGGATTTGTGCTTTCCTGAACTTCGTCAACCGGAAGTTATAACAAATGAATTTGCAGGCGTATCAAAAGGTTTAAGTCTTATAGCATTATCTATACCGTTTCCGTATTTACTTCATTTTTTAACGTTATCAAATTATACTTATTAATATTCACTTTTTCTATATATTTTTTAAATAGATTACCTTGATCACGGTGATCAGAATGTTATATGTAAGATATGTCATGCAATATTATGGAAAGATGAGGCTGCTAGAGGGAAATCAAAAGATCGTGTTAACACAAGTTATTCAGTATGTTGTGGAAACGGTAAAGTAGAGCTTCCTCCATTTAAGGAACCCCCACAACAATATAAGAATCTTTATAACGGGTTGGATTCTAAAAGCAAGTATTTTTTGAAGAACATTAGACGTTATAACTCGATGTTTTCATTTACGTCCATGGGTGGAAAGGTTGATCATTCTGTTAATAAAGGAAAAGGTCCTTTTATATTTAGACTTGGTGGTCAAAATTGCCATTATATTGGAAGTCTTTTACCTGAAGATGGATCTAAACCAAAGTTCTGCCAGTTATATATATATGATACTGATAACGAACTTTCTAATAGACAAGCGGTTCTTGGGTATGTATTTAATTGTATGCTTATATGTTATTTATAACATTGTCATACTATTATAAAACTAAAAGACTAACAATCAGTTTATATTTTCTTACTTGTACAGTGATACTAACAAAGCTTCTTCATCAACCACCGATCAAGTTGACCTTCAAATTATTGAATATCTAAAGAAAATGTTAGATTCGGAGAATGTTTTGGTGAAAAATTACCGTATGGTAAGAGATTCTTTCAAAGAAAATCCTCATTTGAATTTAAGATTACGTCTCAATGGAAAGAGAGAAAAAGATGGGAGGACATACAATTTACCAACCGCTTCAGAAGTAGCTGCTTTAATTATTGGTGATATTGGTCATTCAATTGAAAACCGAGATATTGTTGTAGAAACCAAAGAAGGTAATCTAAAACATATTAGTGAGCTACATCCTTCTTATCTTGCTCTTCAATATCCTTTGTTGTTTCCTTACGGTGAAGATTGTTATAGAGTTGACATCCTTCATAAGGGTCTTATTGCTTCCACAACAAATAAACGAAAAACTTGTAGTATGCGCGAGTTCTTTGCTTACAGGATCCAAGATAGGGTTGGTGTTTTCTCACTAATCCATAATTCTAGACGGCTTTTTCAACAATTCTTAGTGGATGCCTACACCATGATTGAAGCTGAAAGACTGAATTACATACGTTTTCAACAAAAGTCTCTAAGATCTGAAACTTATGAGAATTTAAAAAAATTGCGTAACCGTGGTAATACAGACCTATCTAAGACAGGGAAAAAGTACATCTTACCTTCTTCATTTACTGGTGGTTCCCGTTACATGATGCAAAATTATTTGGATGCAATGTCTATCTGTAAGTGGTTTGGATATCCAGATATTTTTATAACAGTCACATGTAATCCTAAGTGGCCTGAGGTGAAGAGGTTTCTTAAAGACAAAACCATCAATCCTGAAGACAGACCTGATATCCTTTGCCGATTGTTTAAAGTAAAATTAGATTCGTTGATTAAAGACTTAAAGGACAAGTCACTACTTGGCAAAGTTTCAGCAGGTATGTTCCCACTTATTAACATAAGTTACATTTTTATGGAAAATATATTATGTTAAGTAAATAATAACAACTAATATTTACTGTTTTGTTTAATGTTTTTGCAGTTGTTTATACGGTGGAGTTTCAGAAGCGTGGATTGCCACATGCGCATATATGTTTGTTTATGGATCCTGCTCACAAGTTTCCAACAGTTGAACACATTGATCCACTAATTTCTGCTGAAATTCCAGACAAAAATGAAGACATGGAATTGTACACACTTGTCGGTGATTATATGATACATGGACCATGTGGTAGCCATAACATCAACTGTCCATGCATGGTTAACAAAAGGTGTTCAAAAAAATTTCCAAAACAATTCCGTGATCACACGTCTATTGATGGAAGTGGATTTCCTATATACAGAAGACGAGATAATGGAGCTTTTGTCGAAAAGTCGGGTGTCAAGCTAGATAATAGAAGCGTTGTGCCGTACAACAAAACTCTTTTGAAAAAATATCAGGCCCATATTAATGTTGAGTGGTGTAATCAGGTCGGATCTATTAAATATCTATTCAAATATATCAACAAAGGTCCTGACAAGGTTACATTTGCTGTTGATGATGGTAATGGAGAAGATGACGATGATCCACCGGTTGATGAGATTAAAAAATATTATGATTGTAGATATGTGTCTGCGTGTGAGGCTTCATGGCGTATATTTCGGTATGATATTCATTACAGGTACCCATCTGTTATTCGACTACCTTTCCATCTTCCAAACCAACAAAATGTTGTATATGGTGCGGATGATTATATCGAAAATGTTCTTAACAATCCATCAGTGGCTTCTTCAATGTTTTTGTCTTGGATGGAGTGCAACAAACATAACGAGCTTGCACGAACACTTACATATGTTGAATTTCCGACTAAGTTTGTTTGGAAATCAAGCGATCGATGTTGGCAAGCTAGGCAGACTGCAAAATCAATTGGACGCATTCATTCTGTTTGTCCAGCTCTTGGCGAGGCTTATTTTTTAAGGATTCTCTTAAATAAGGTTAAAGGTCCAAAATGCTTTGATGACATTCTAACGGTAAATGGTCGTAAATTTAAGACATTTAGAGAAGCGTGTTATGCTAGAGGATTGTTAGATGATGACAAAGAGTATATTGAAGCTATTCAAGAAGCAAGTATTACAGGTTTGCCAAATTATATACGTTCTTTGTTTGTCATCATGTTGATGTCTAATACCATTTCAAGGCCAGAACATGTATGGAAAAAAACATGGCAAATTTTAGCAGAAGGGATCCTTTATAGACAACGTCAAATTATAGGTGTTGAAGGTATTAGTCCTGTTTATTTATAACTATTATAATTTTCGTTATTTATAAGTTATTACTTTATAATTTTGCATATTTGTTTTTCAGATGTACACTTTGATGATGAACAGATAAAAAACTTTACTTTGTGCGAGATTGAGAAAATTTTAAATCGCAATAATTCCACCTTAAGAAATTGGAGTACAATGCCTTATCCTGACTTTGACTCTGCCGATTCTTTGGATAATCGATTAATTCTTGAGGAGTTGGATTATGATAAGAACAAACAGAAGAAGGAGTTTGACAACCTTTTTTCTTCGTTAACTGATGAGCAAAGGTGCGTTTTCAATGATATAATAAGAGCGGTTGAAGAAGACAAAGGTGGTGTTTTTTTTGTCTACGGATACGGAGGAACGGGTAAAACTTTTCTTTGGAAAACATTATCTACGTCGCTTCGATCAAAAGGAAAGATTGTTTTGAATGTTGCTTCGAGTGGGATTGCTTCTTTGTTGCTTACCGGAGGTAGGACAGCACATTCTCGGTTTCTAATTCCAATAAACCTAAATGAGGATTCAGTTTGTCATATAAAGCCAAATAGCGACGAATCTGATTTATTAAAGAAAACATCCTTGATAATATGGGATGAGGCTCCTATGGTGCACAGGCATGGTTTTGAAGCTTTTGATAAGAGTTTGAAAGACATATTGTCATCTGATGATTCTAGCAACTGTCAACAACCTTTTGGAGGTAAAACGATTGTGTTTGGTGGAGATTTCAGACAAATTCTTCCGGTAATTCCAAGTGGTAGTAGACAAGATATTGTTAATGCTTCTCTAAGTTCTTCTTACATTTGGAATAATTGTAAAGTACTTAGGTTAACCAAAAACAAGCGGTTAAATGTTGGAGGTGAGTTACATGATGTTGAACAAACAAAGGTCTTTGCACAATGGTTGTTGGACTTAGGTGAAGGGAACATAGGTGGCTCCAACGATGGTGAGGCAATTATAGAAATACCTGATGATCTTCTTATTATGGATTCAAATGATCCTGTTTCTGATCTTATCGACTTCGTTTATCCTTCAATTATTCAAAATTTCAGTGTTGCAACATTTTTCCAAGAAAGAGCTATTCTTGCACCAACTAATGAAGTTGTAGACGAAATTAATGATCGATTGCTATCTTTAATTCCCGGAGATGAAAAGGAATACCTGAGTTCCGACAGTATTTGCGAGTCTGAGAATCTACAGGAGGGTTTTGATCAAAGGTTATATTCACCGGATGTACTAAACGGACTTAAAATTTCAGGTTTGCCACATCACCGATTAGTACTAAAAGTGGGAGTTCCTGTCATGTTATTACGAAACATTGATCAAAGAAATGGATTATGTAACGGGACTCGACTAAAAGTCTTAATGCTAGGATCACGTGTTATAGAAGCTGAAGTAATATCTGGAAGTAATATAGGCAAGCGTACTTTCATTCCTAGAATTGCTTTAACACCATCTGACAAGAAGATTCCATTTAAGTTTAAAAGAAGACAATTTCCTATTGCTGTATGCTTCGCCATGACGATAAATAAAAGTCAAGGTCAATCGTTATCCAAAGTAGGTCTTTTTCTCAGACAACCAGTCTTTTCTCATGGTCAGCTTTACGTCGCTTTGTCTAGAGTTAAAAGCAGAGATGGACTCAAACTCGTAATTGTTGATAAAGATGGTCAACTTACGAATACGACCTTGAATGTTGTATATAAAGAAGTTTTTAGAGATTTGTAATTTGTATTTGTGTTTATAGATTTCTTAGTTGTGATAGTAAATATGATATGTAATTATAAATAAAGAATTTGCAACTATGATATGTATTTATTTTTTTATAACTTTCTATTTCAGTTTTTCATCTTACCCAACCCCGTGTATCACACGGGTTTTAACCTAGTCAATTATATATACGGATGCAATCATAAGAATATAAAGAAAACATTACCAAATCATATATCCTAATGTTGAGTGTAACGGGATAACGTCCTGTGACACCTTGGATTTTTATGGACCCTTTACGTCCTGCAACTACCTTTTTTTTATGGGCGCCCTCCTTTTCCATTTGGATTTAATTTAGACTAGTTTTTTTTACGTCGCGCTTTGTGGCGAAACCGGGCAAATGATAATGTAAAACAAACGTGATTTGAAAATAAAGAATGTTATAGAAAGCCAAACCATTAGAACGTTTGAGTTTATCATTTTACCGTTTTATGATACCAAATATACTTTATTTTGAGTGCAACTTAAATTTTAACAAAACTTATAACAAAATGTCGAGGGAAAAAATCAAGAACAATTACGTATTTAAGTTTTTAGAAAAAGGTTATAAACATAAATTATTAAAGAAGTATCAAATTATTTGATAAATTAATATATGTTCAAAAAAAGAGAAAAAAATTATGAAAAAGATGGTAAAGGAAATATATGGTTTAAAAAGAGAAAAATAATTAAAAAATATTATTAAAAGTAAATATAATAATAAACTATTAAAAATATATTAAATAAAAAATAATAAAAAGCTGTATATTATTTTAAAAATAAAGTTACTATTCATCAACCTTTGTTAACTATATATATATATATATAGTCCATTTTTCCTACAAAGTGTATAAAGTCATAAAACATCACAATTTCAACCATCAAACACACTCAAAACCCACAAATAACAGAGTGAAGATCACTAAAAGACAATATCCAAACCCTAAAAGTCCATAAAAACTTCAAACACACCATCGTAGAATTATGAATATAAAACACAACATGATAATTAACATAAAACACGCTAATATTAGTCATTCGATAATCAAAGCCTTATCATCCAAAGCACAACACAAATCCACAAATGTGGCGTTTTAGTAATCTTCATTTTGTTATTTGCGGGTTTTAAGTGTGTTTTATGGTTGACACTATAGTTTTTTATGACTTTTTACACTTTGTAGGAAAAATTGACTTTGTAGCCAACTCCCACCCTATATATATATATATATATATATATATCTGGAAGACTATTTTCTTCTCCTTTCTTATATTGTATTTCAAAGTCAAATGGAGCTAATTGAGATTGCCATCTGGCAAACATTTGTTTTGAAACATCATGTTTAAAATATTTTTGAAACATGAATTTAGCTGCTTGACAATCAGTTTTTATTATAAACTTTTGGTTGTATAAATCATCTTGAAATTTTAAAACACATTTTAAGATTGCTAAAATTTCTTTTGCAATAGTAGCATATTTCTTCTGGCTATCAAGCCATTTTCCTGAATGAAACCTAACAATATATATATATATATATAGGGGAAGGTTCATTTGAGAAGAAATTTAATGTGAGAACAAAAAGAAGAAAGGGCATATTAGTAAAATGCTATTTCATTTATAACTCATATCATTATTTTTTCTCTCTTTAATTAATTAGTCAACCAAAGATTAATTATACTATATATAATCTACAAAACCTACACATATCAAAATTTTCCTACATGTACCCTACACGTTATAGAATTTTATCCTACACAGTCGAAATTTATCCTACACACCTCGAAATATATCCTACACAACTCGTAATTTATCTTACACAACTAGTAATTTATTCTACACTTTAAATTAAGTTGTTTTTTTAATTTGAAAAAAGTATATATTTTGAAAAGGAGTTACAAATTTAATTTAGCTAGTTATTAAAGGGGAAGAATACAAATTAATGATTTATGTAAGTTTACCAATATACACTTATATTAAAATTAAATACAAAAATTAAATAAAGTAAAATAAAGCATTTTTATTGGTTGAAACTTCTTCTTTTTTCTTCTTACAAAAAAATTATTCTCATTTGAACCCTCCACTATATATATATATATCTATATATATTAATAAATGAGATGATGTGGGCTATGTGTCTTTGAATGGTGAAGCCATTTTGATGATGTGGCAAGCATTGGTTTAGTGGACTTTGATTTTGGGAGGGAATTTGTATAATTAACTCTAAACAAAGGAGATTTCACAATACACAAACCAACATACAGGGTTGGACGCGGGATCCGGATTACTTCAGTTAACCCAATAAACAAAATCGGATCCACTATATAATTTTGGATATCAATTATTGCTTTCAGTTTCTCCTTTTCCTTTCTCTCTCTAAACCCTAGATCAAATGAGTGCAAGTTCATGTTCTTCATTCTCATAATCAATCAATAACATAGGTATGTTTATTCCTTCTGATCTTTTATGTTTTTGGTTATGTGATTCCAACCATAATAATCATGTTTTTTTTTGTTTTTGATTGTGTAAACCCTAAATGCTCCATGTTTACAAACGCTGGTAGTTCGGGTCATACCATACTCGATCCATCCATTTTATTTGGATAACTGATTAGGGTTTCTTGGTCTCATCACAACCTCAAAATTCTTTTCGATCCCATCTGCTTTCTCTCTCTCTCTTTCTCCCTGGCGATTCAAAAGGACGAAGGCGATTCAAGTCGATTGGTGAATATTTCACCAAATCAATGAAGAATCTAACCTCTCACCAGGTATACAAGTTTTTAGGATTTGATTTTTGATAAAAGGTTTATTGTGTTTATTGTTTAGGGATTGTGTATTTGAGCCGATTAAACCTTTAATTTAGTTTATATATCTTTGGATTTTCATTATTTGATTACTGTTTTCGTCACAGATCTGCAAGATGCAGTTTAAATCAAATTAAACGAGAAATTGGAGGTTAGGGTTTCAACCTTCAATACACTTCTGGTGTTGGATTATCGAAGCGTGCATCATAAATGAAGATTAAATCCTTAGAATGATGTCGATGTTGTTTTGTTAATATAGGTATGAACCAGAAAAGAGAACAACAACAATAGTAAAAAACCCTATCTTTTGATTGAAGGAAACAAAAATACTAGAAAGCCCAGCTTTCACGATAGTCTAATAGGATTCGGTATGTTTTTTTTTCATCTTTAACTGTTTCATTAGTTTTGGGTATAATAGTTCATTGTACACAAATGATTCTAATTCATTGTCTTTGTTGCAGATTGTGGCACCTTTTTAGCCATGTTATGCCTGCTATTGGTAGAAATATTGATGGTCCATGTTCGGGCATTACATGTTGGTGTAAAATAAAGCAGCGGCAAGTCTTTTAACTTCGCATTCTAAAGATTTGTTTTCATAAACATGGTCAAGTGATTTTTTTTTTGTCTATATTAATTATTAAAAGAAGTTTGCTTTTGTGGAGTTGATCCGTTGAGGAGGCCGGTAATGCAATGGATTTGGATGGCATTATACTTCAGGTATTTCTTAGTAATTAATGATCTTTTTACATAATGTGCGCAATTTCGTTAGAATATGTAATCATGCTGAATTTTAGAGTTTTGGAGTTTGTCCAGTACTTAATGACACCAATGTTGAGTGTTTAGTTGGTAACAGTAGTTGCATCACATCAAGCAGTTATGTTATTTACAATCCTATGAGGAAAACAAATATTGTAAGGGTTTATGAAGAAATAAAGAAGAATATGCCTGATGAGTACAAGTATGGTTAATATGAAATAGTCAAGTGTTTTTTTTTTAATTTTTATAATATATTTGTATATTTTACCAAGTATGAGTTGTGACTATACCTTTCCGTTTAACGATCTTTTGTTTAATTTTTATGAAGGTCAAGGAAGAAAGACAGATTCTGGTATCGATGATATCCTGGTGGAGAGTCGTATCTCGATGTGATACAAAGGTATTGAATTTTTTAAACACAAAAAAAGTTGGAAATATAGAAAGTAAATAATTTATTCAGTTTATGCAAATACAAGTTTGACATTCTAAGCAAAGTCGAAGTATGCTTTTTGTATATATAACAGGTTGGAGCCGGTTATTATCGAGCTTGACGATTACATGCACCCGTCATAGTTGTATCTCACCAGGTCAGACAACGCAACCACAAAATGTTACCTTCACAGTTGAGTAAAAAAACCTACAAAGGAAGTGGGTCGAACGGGTTTGTAAAGTGTATTTTGATACATATATTTGTATTACTATAATTTTTTAAATTATTTTGGGCTTTCATTATTTAAAAAAAAAAAGCAAACCCCTACACGAGGCTCCGACATGCGCTATTGCGCGGGGTCGATGCAGGACTAAGTTGGTTCGAAATCCTCCATATTAACAACATTTCAGCAATGGGGTTGAGCCTTGATAGAGTTCCAACCTTAGTGATCTTTGCAAAAAGAAATGTGCACTTCGGGTCGGTATTGTGTAAGATGCGTGGGTTAAATAGAAGAGAATGCAGATCATTTATTTCTGTTTTGTGCACTGGCACCAGCACTGTGGAATTTATTTCATCTTGGTGTAGAATCCATGGTTTGTTCGTGTTTGGAGCTGCAGATGTATTAAGCATTCATTTGAAGCCTCACAATTTCATTCGAAGCTATGACCAGGTAGGTGTTTGAGGGATATAAATGACACCAATGGAAGAATTACTAATATTTTTAGTAGGTATGATTCTACTCAAAATTCGTTACTTTTTACAATTATGTCCCCATTTGGTGGTTTGGATAAACTAATGTTTTAAGCTTTGTTGATCACATACATGTTGCTAACTTTTTAAATGCCGATCGGGTTGGTGGGTTGACCCGTATAACCCATTTGTATTATATTATATTTTTTTACAATATGTTTTTTGTCATAAATTAAATTGACAGTTTATTTTACGCCATAATTATAACTTAAAATGAGAAATTGACATAAGATTTTATAATTTCATTGTATAAATTTTAATTTCAATTTGTTAATTTGCTGGAAAAATTAATATATTGAAAAAATACGGGTTGAACGGGTTGTGTTCGGGTCAACCCACAAATATTCGGGTTCATATGTATGACACAATTTTCGGGTTCGGATCGTGCTTGGGTTCATCCAAAATTTTCGTTTTCGGCTTAGCTTAAACCCGCCAACACGCGAACACGACCCGTTTAGCACCCCTACTTTTGATGCTTATATTTAAAAAACCTGAATATTACTTACCAAGAAGTATGTTATAAGTCAACTACAATATACCGTGTGAAGAAATTTGGATATGTATGTGGCTATTTGTACATTGGCATTAGTCTAAGCTTAGAGGTGGCAAACCTAGAGACAATTTGGTGTTTACATCAATATTTAATCCATTGAATAACACCATCTCTGGGTATGTGAAATTGTGATTTAATCATAATTTATGCAGATTCGCAATGTACTGGATCTTATGCACAGAGGTGAAGCCTTGCGATTTGAGGTTAGCTATTTTTATAAATAGTTCTTTTCTTTGTTCTACGAATTAAGTTTTTTTTTTTAATTTGCAGGATGTTCTCTTTTGGGCGTGTACAACGCGACGTTTCGGCGTGTGCAATGTGACTGTTTCGGTGTGTGCAATGCGACTGGTCATGTGTGTGATTTGCCATGCTGTTACCGGCGACTTAACGACCACCATGGCGGTGGCGGAACTGTGTAACGCCTTCTTTCTCTCTCTTTCAACATTCTTTTGCGCCAACGATGATGTCTTTTTCTATTATTTGTTTCTCTGATGTGATACTGTTGAACCACACATGAATTCTAGAGTAGGTCTAACGCACGAACCGGGGGTAGAGCTAAGGTTCCAACGAACGGATCTCCAGTGTAATCATGTAATCTGTTGTTCATTTTGCAATTAATTTAGGCTATGCATGACTGCATCTGAGATTCTTCTTTCCCTATTAAGCCTTTGTTGATTAAGAGGTTACTCCTACAGGTTTAGTTTTTAGCTTTACTTTTGTCAATTTCTCCTTTTTTGATATTTTATTGTTTAGATCAAATGAGTATTATTGATGTGGCTCATGATCAAATGAGTGGAAAGTGCCTTCAAAGATGATGGAGATATGATGTTTATGAGGATGACCCGTGGTCGTGAGCCTTTCAAAAAACTATTTTAAAAACAATGCATTTTTTTGTAAACAAAGTCTGATAATGTGGTTGTGACTGCAGGAAGTTTATTTAGTTCAAGATGTCAAGACAATGAGTGCGGGAAGTAAGTTTTGCATCAGGTAGCTTATAAGATTAAAAAGAGAGTCAGGTTGTTGATTATGTGTTTTCCTTTCGGTTTTGATGTTCGCTAGGGTTTGGGGGTTCTGTTGTTGATTTTTAGGGAGTTGATGCTGACATCAAGAAATGGAAGAGACCGTTAACCCAGATCCAAGGTGTGCTTGCTGACGCTTCTCAGAAGGAGATAACAAGTCCACCTGTGAAACAATGGCTCAATGATCTCCAGCATCTGGCTTATGAAATGATGTTTGTATGCTTTATAGGAGATGATGAGAACACAAATGATATGCCATGTGGCAGCCCTACAAGGCAGTTGAACTATGAAGAGGAATTGTCTTATTCATTGGAGCTGAGTGATGAGTATGCATTTGATGATGAATTTGGCAAGAGGTTGAATCAGATGGCTTCTGTTCCTGTAAGTGTCGTATATAGTTATCAAAATAACATGTTCTTTTTCAATTTTTATGTTAACTTCTTCCCCTATCAAATAAAATAACTTTTCTGATTTAAACTTAAAAATGAAACTAAATATTTCTTAGTTTTTTTTTTTTTTTTTTCTGAGCATACCGGTATAAATTTTATTAAAAAAAAAAAGTTCGTTCAAAAATGAAACTAAATATACTGATTTTTTTTTAAAAAAAATTTATATAAATTCAACATTATCTTATTTGCCATGTGTCCACATTCTATTGGTAAAAAGATATAATAATTTAAAATCTAAATCATAATATATTTAGTAGAAAATAGTTTAGGTTGGGTTGTTAATGGGTGTGAAATATTGAGATAGGTTGGGTTGGTTAGGTGGAAGAGAGAGAGATATTAGTTTTTTTATTAAAAGTTGGGTTGGGTTGGGTTGTGAGTGTGGATAGTCTTAGAACTTAGAAATGAGATCGTAAATAACTTGCGGCGACCAGAAACCATTTACTACAAAACCATTGTCCATTGGCAAATGATGCTATATCATACTTTTGCTTTATTGGTGTGAACCATGAAAATCGATCTCTAGGTTTTGGATAAGGAGTGAAAGGAGAATTAGGATTCGTGATAGTTTTCACATATTACATTCCATGTAAAAGGTTACACATATGCGATTGGTATCCTTTGCTTATATAGCCATATACAACATTCCACTTCTGATCGCCTCTTTATTAGTATATCTATCAAATTATAAAATTGTTGTTTTTGATTGTATGTGATTCACAGCAACTAAGAGAAATACATTGGGTCAAATGATTGTCCTTTACTTTTCATTAACAACTCCAAAGGTCGATTAGTATTACTGAATCCATGGGATCTGTATGTAAGTGCATTTTTAATAATGCAAGTTGTCGTATTTCAATATATTTTTTGTATTCATAACTGATTATAAATTGGTTGCATTCTTTGGTAGGGTTTAAATGCTTCACCCGGTAGGGGTGTTCATCGGTTCGGTTTATGGTTTATTTGGTTTATTCGGTTCGGTTTATTCGGTTTTCAAAATTTTGTACCCCAAAC